>JXCR01149078.1:172701-228212 GCA_002079205.1 Phalaenopsis hybrid cultivar
TTAGACATAAATATATATAATATATTATTATATAAATAATATATGTAATATATTTTTATATAAAAAGTTATATAATTTTTTTTGAGTCATTTCGAGCCGAACACGAGCGAACAAACTGTTATTTGTGTTCGACTTGTTTACATTTTGAGCTTAAAAATTTGTTCGTGTTCGGCTCGTTCGTTAAACTTAACGAGCCGAACACGAGCTGCTTAACGAGTCGAATATGAGTTGTTCACGAACAACGAGCAAATTGACAGCCCTATATGTCACGACAGTTGGTTGTTGCTACGACGTTCATAACTAGAGGGATTCCGGTTATCCTTTGATTTTTACCCTTCGTCATTCACCTTCTTCTTCTTTTTTTGATGGTTAGATGTTTATGGTTTTCCATTACGTCCATTAGCCTCCTCCGCATGGATGTGATTGTTGGCCAAGTCATACTTGAATCGTCATTCTCTAACTCTTTGTATCAAAGTCATTTGAGCAATCAAAGACTGCATATCCTTTATCTCCAAGATTTCCTTCTGGAATTGATTAATGTAATTATGTAGACTCTCATCCTCACCATTCTTTATCTGAAGCAAAGCCTGAGACCAGTTCCTTGGCTTCTGCATATTGATGAAGTGAGCCACAAAGAATTTTTTGAACTCTACAACGGTTAAAATTATACCAACTAGATTAGATTGAGGAACCAACAAAGAGATGAATCCTTGAGTTTCTTCTGGAAAAGTTGACACTTAATTGCATCGATAATCTGTAGTATGTCGACTGACAATTAGACAGAGGCCAAGTGATTGGTCGGATCACTTTTACCATTGTAGGAATCCATNAATTGGTCGGATCACTTTTACTATTGTAGGAATCCATATGAGGAACACTTAGCTTTGTCGGGGGTATTATCTCAAAAAATTTTAAGGTAAAAGCACTGTTAGGGGCAGACTAAACTGGTACTTTGACACGCTCCATATGTTGCCTTATCATCGGCATGGATCTAGTGCTGGTTGGTTGCTAGGAATCTCCTTATCCTTTGTTCACCTATTATTGGCACGCCTATTGGGCATTGGCGGTCTCTCAAGGGGAACTCTTTGAGGACGAGTTACCCGAGATTCAACCTCGAGGAGCGAAGGTTGATCATTCCTTCGCAAGGGTGCTTATTAAAGGGCCTCAAAATAATCCATCATCTTCTCCCTTAATTCTTAGACTTGTTTGATGTCTCAGTTTACTAACTCGTTATTGAACTTCATCCATGCTATGTATTGTGATTCTCCGACATAATTTGCTTTGTTTCTCATTTGTGGCATGTCCGCTCTCACTAGACCACTTTTTAGGATTTTGGATTTTAAATTGACTTTTTAGAAACATACCCCGAGAGTTAGAGCTTGTGAGGAGAAGAGAGAGAGAGAGATAGAGAACTTTTTTGAGTGTAAGAGAATTCAAATGACCCCTTATTGATGTCATGATCTCCTATTTATAGAGGTCTCAAAATGCACTTACATAAAACGAAAGAAGAGTTGTTATAACTGTCCAAACGATTGAATTGGCATGCCTTTCGAGTAAAATTAAATTACAACGTGAATTAAAATCTAATGTTGGTCGACCGTCTGATGTTCGATTCGGTCGACATTGCCGATCGCCCGATGTTCGAGTTGGCAGATTTTGTCACGGTAATTTGACAAAAATGTATGTTCACTTTATTGGATTGATTCTAATATAAAGTCAATCAACTNGATTGGTCGGATCACTTTTACCATTGTAGGAATCCATATGAGGAACACTTAGCTTTGTCGGGGGTATTATCTCAAAAATTTTTAAGGTAAAAGCAGTGTTAGGGCTGACTAAACTGGTACTTTGACACGCTCCATATGTCGCCTTATCATCGGCATGGATCTAGTGTTGGTTGGTTGCTAGGAATCTCCTTATCCTTTGATCACCTATTATTGGCACGCCTATTGGGCATTGGCGGTCTCTCAAGGGGAACTCTTTGAGGACGAGTTACCCGAGATTCAACCTCGAGGAGCGAAGGTTGATCATTCCTTCGCAAGGGTGCTTATTAAAGGGCCTCAAAATAACCCATCATCTTCTCCCTTAATTCTTAGACTTGTTTGATGTCTCTGTTTACTAACTCGTTATTGAACTTCATCCATGCTGTGTATTGCAATTCTCCGACATAATTTGCTTTGTTTCTCATTTGTGGCATGTCCGCTCTCACCAGACCACTTTTTAGGATGTTGGATTTTAAATTGACTTTTTAGAAACATACACCGAGAGTTAGAGCTTGTGAGGAGAAGAGAGAGAGAGAGATAGAGAACTTTTTGAGTGTAAGAGAATTCAAATGACCCCTTATTGATGTCATGATCTCCTATTTATAGAGGTCTCAAAATGCACTTACATAAAACGAAAGAAGAGTTGTTATAACTGTCCAAACGATTGAATTGGCATACCTTTCGAGTAAAATTAAATTACAACGTGAATTAAAATCTGATGTTGGTCGACCGTCTGATGTTCGATTCGGTCGACATTGTCGATCGCCCGATGTTCGAGTTAGCAGGTTTTGTCACGGTAATTTGACAAAAATGTATGTTCACTTTATTGGATTGATTCTAATATAAAGTCAATCAACTGCTTGTGGGTGAAATTTCTGTTCTTTTATTAGGAATTTTGTCTACATACCTTTTTTTTTTCCAGGTCTTCTGATCCCCTTGAGATTTGTGGTCTTTTTGGTAGCTTAATAAATTTTGTAAGGNTCCAGGTCTTCTGATCCCCTTGAGATTTGTGGTCTTTTTGGTAGCTTAATAAATTTTGTAAGGTTTTTGAAGTAGCCGTAGTTGATTTCAGAGAATTCATGTTAATTTTTTCTTGTATGATGGCAAATCTAGACGTGCCTTTTCTTTTCTATCATTTGAAAAATGTTAACTTGTTGGCTTAAATTAGATCAAAGATTATTTTTAATCAAGAATTGTATGCACAAAAATCGTCAGCACGACTCTCAAAGCAATCAAGTGGCTCAGAACGATGGTCAGACAATCTACACATTATGCTACAGGAATATAATCTCAGCAGATCATCCAACAATCGATAGCTCGGTCGGAGTCGACCGACACTCTATGACGAGGGACTCAGTCGGCAGACCACGCCTGTAATCTCATACCGTCTTAAACTTCTCACGAAGGGTGCCCGCCTGCAACCCACCGACCGACCGACATTTTACTTCGGTATGCCCAATCGCCACTCAATCAATCGTCTCGGCCTTCAGATCAAACTCAAGTGAGTCGACCAATTGGTTACCGTCATATTTGAATTCAAATTGTAATACAGATTCCGTAGTAAATCTTCATGAATAGAGGGCAAAGATGCGAATAGAATGGCTCTCCCACAAAGAACAATTTAGAATTCAACAAGAATATTTATTAATTATGTCCCTATAAATCCTATTTACTTTTTGAACCATTGAATCATTGTATGTAAACATGTCACCATCAAATCATTGAGAATTTGATAGAAATGAAAAATAAGTTTTAGACTTCTATCATAAATTTTGATATTTGAGTAGATAACTCTTTAATTGAATGAAATGGAGTGCTAGTTTTGCAAATAGTAATTTTTGGGTGTTATATATGTAATTATTTCTTTTTTCATAATTTGTCGGCTCATTTAATTAATTAAATAAGACTGAAAACACCATCCCTTTCGGGCCGGGCCCGTCGACAACGACCGGGAGCCCACACACGACAAAACCGGCTCGCAGAAATGCCGGCCGGCCACGTAGGCGCACGTGCCGGCCTGATTCGTCTCGGCCGCATTCGGCTTGAAGGCCGCTGTCTTGGACCGGCCGTGGGTTGAAAGATGCGACGGGTTGACATAATCCGATTTGTTTATTAAGTATTATTATTAATGTTATAAGCTGTTAATTAATAGCAATTGAAAGCTATTATTTGTAAGCATTTATGCATTTTAATAATGTAATATTTGAAAGCCTTTTTGGTTTCATTCTTGTTTGCTAGCTGCGTAGACTTTTATCCGATTCATAAATTTGAAGTAATTTTTTGATATTAAAGGGGTGTTTGGTAGTATAATTTCAATAGGTTTTAGGCTTGAATTAATCAAATATAAAAAAATTTAAAATTAAATCCAACGCTCGGTTAAATTAAAATTTTTCGTGTTTTGTCTCTTTTATGACATAAATCCTAATTTACGAAGGGTCTGTTTGGGGCAACTCCAGCTTATCAATAAGTTGGTACAGCTTAGCTGCTCAGAAAACTGTTGCAGGGAAGCTAGTTGTCTGTTTGTTTTTTGGTTGTTTGAAAACAACTGTGCAGCATCTGCTTTTGAGCAAATGACTTTTTTTGTCTCCATGTAGTAATATTGTTCGTAACAGAATTGTCACAATCATATATTTGATACTTCAAAAACAAAAATCCAAGTAAACACCTCATTTAATATTGAGTAACAGGATTGCTAAAAAAAAGAAAATGGGCGTGAGGGTTAGGGTAGAGGAATCGCGAAAGAAATGGCACCAATGTAAAAAATAACGTGCGTGTTTTATGAGAAATGTGTCGCGACAAGCGTAAATCACAGCCTCAAACAACATTCAATCTCGGCTACGCATCGCTCCGCTGTTCTACGTCGTCCCAAATGGGGCCAAAATCTGATGACGAGGCGTATGTAAGGGATATAAGTTGTCATCGATCGCGAGCTCCATCTCTGTCATACATAATTTTATAGATCCAAATTTTCTGAATTTGATAATCATATTTAACAAAAAAGCTAGATTGTAGTCGTACACTGCCTAACTGTATGCTTATACTAAAAAATGGTTGCATGAATCTTGAGGCAATCCCAAAGATGCTACCCAAGTTTTTAGAGCTGGCTATCAACCACATTTTAGGTGAAGAGTATAACTCCAACACTGCTTCCACTAGAGTAAAATCCTCCACCCGTCAACCGTAGAAAAGGGAAACCCAAGGAAAAGGGTGGAGACCATGACATGATTCGCGGCTTTCTTCCTATCCTCGATACAAAGACACTCAACCACCTCAAGACCGTAAGACAACTAACAAAACACATCATCAAGGGTGTCAGACCCAACATTCTGACCAAATGCTAGCTCAGCATGAAGAGCGCCTTGTCACGGACAAATAGTCCCACATCGGCTAGGTGTAGAGCCGAAAAGCAGTATTTAAGTCCTGGGCAGCCCACCACCCATAAGAGCTCTTTTGGGAGGTGATAAGTGATATCAGAGCAGATTATTGCTTGCCAGGTGTGTGGACTCTCCATGGTCCAGTGGGACCCTCGGTGGAGCCGATCCGTGACGAGGGCGTCACGTGATTGGGTGGAGGAGAATGTCACGGACAAATAGTCCCACATCGGCTAGGTGTAGGGCCGAAAAGCAGTATTTAAGTCCTAGGCTGCCCACCACCCATAAGGGCTCTTTTGGGAGGTGACAGCCTGCTGTCTAACCACAAAGTACCCAATCAAACTCCTTTGTGAGTTTCAATGGTCATACAAAATAAAGACTAGTTTAAGAAAGCATCATCAATGAATCCGAGCATATCTCTGATATCTAAAGAAGTACTATGCCTACTATCGGGACCCTGTACATGACACAGATGAGTGAGTTCACCTCCCAAGCATGATCCAAGATCTGATCAAGGCCGAAAAATCGAACAAATTCATGCCACCACGACCGGCGACCCACGACAGGGGAAGGCTCTATTCGAGAAAATATTAGATAAACTCGTCTGAATCCACGAGATTCACATCTCTAGCGCAGTCTGAATCCATGATATGTTAGATAAGCCAATTAACCTTATTATAATCATTTAATAAACGTGCATTATAACTAGTTCTAAAAAAATGAAGGTTCGAAAGCCAAAATCATGAAACGCTATAATTAATTAATAGTTCTTTTGGCCAAAAGAGATGGCAGTTGAGGCCCAATTTTGGTCATTTCGCTCGTACTTAATGGTGATATAAATAATATTTTAATAAAAAACCATGACTTCTTCCCACAGAATTTTTCTCGGGCAGACATTGCCCGGCCGAATAATCACATTAACTAGTACCAGACGAAAGGAACATTTACATAAATGTACCCAATTCCTATGTATTTACATATTTAACACTTAAATTTTACAACAACAATAAAAGTTTTATCACACTAAGGGTCTGTTTGGGGCAGTTCTAGATTATTGAATAATCTGATGATAAGCTAGGTGCGGTGGCTATTATAATTTTTTTTTTTTTTTCGGAAAAGTCAAAATTCAGCCAGAAAGTTGCCACCACTCCTAGATAGGTGCGGCGTGAAAAAACTGTTTTTCAGCGTTTTGAAAATGCATAAACAATCAAAACATGGTTTACACAAACAGGTCAGGTGTGTTTTCAAAACGCCACCGCACCAAATAAACTGCCTCAAACGGGGCCTAAGTGAGATCCGCTACATGAATCTTTTTTCTCCATTGTCCCATTTATTGTAAACATTTAAATTTTAACTTTAAAATTTATACCACCCAAATATGTAATACACATTAAAAATACCTCTTTTTAAATTTAAAAAGATGAAATATATCATTTCAAGTATAAGAATATATATATATATATATATATATNGTTAAAGGGGGGTGTTTGGTAGTATAATTTCAATAGATTTTAGACATGAATTAATCAAATATTAAAAAATTAAAAATTAAATCCAACGCTCGGTTAAATTAAAATTTTTCGTGTTTTGTCTCTTTTATGACATAAATCCTAATTTACGAAGGGTCTGTTTGGGGCAACTTCAGCTTATCAATAAGTTGGTACAGCTTAGCTGTTCAGGAAACTGTTACGGGGAAGCTAGTTGATTGTTTGTTTTTTGTTATTTGAAAATTGATAGCTGCTTCTGAGCAAATGAGTTTTTTGTTTTTTTGTAGTAATACTGTTTGTAACAGAATTGTCATAGATACTTCAAAAATAAAAAAACAAAAATCCAAATAAACACCTCACTTAATATTGATTAACAAGATTGTTAAAAAAAAAAAAGAAAATGTGTGTGAGGGTTAGGGCAGAGGAATCACAAAAGAAAGGACATCAGTGTAAAAAATAACATGAGAAACGCGGGTCATGGGGTCAAACTCGCAGTCCTCGTTTTATGAGAAATACGTCGCAACAAGCGTAAATCGCATCCCTAAACAACATTCAATCGCGGTTGCACGCCGCTCTGCTGCCCTATCGCCGCCCCAAATAGGGTCTAAATCTAATGAGGAGGCGTATTTAAGGGATATAAGTTGTGGTCGATTGCGAGCTCCATCTTTGTCATACATAATTTTATAGATCCGAATTTATTGGATATTATGAATCATATTTAATAAAAAGCTAGATTGCACTCTTACACTGCCTAACTGTATGTGTATGCTCAAAAATGGTTGGATGAATCTTGAGTCAACCCCAAAGACGCTACCTAAGTTTTTAGAGTTGGCTATCAACCACACTTTAGGTCAGTAATATAACTCCAACGCTGCCTCTACTAGAGTGAAATCCTCCACCCGTCAACCTTAGAAAAGGGAAACCCAAGGAAAAGGGTGGAAACCATGACATGATTCACAGCTTTCCTCCTATCCTCGATACAAAGACACTCAACCGCCTCAAGACTGTAAGACAACAAACAAAACACATCATCAAGGGTGTCAGACCCGACATTCTGACCAAATGTTGGCTCTGCATGAGGAGCGCCTGCTGCCTAACCACAAAGTACCCAATCAATCAAACTCCTTTGTGAGTTTCAATGGTCATACAAAATAAAAACTAGTTTAAGAAAGCATCATCAATGAATCCGAGCATATCTCTAATATCTAAAGAAGTACTATGCCTACTATCGGGACCCTGTACATGACACAGATGAGTGAGTTCACCTCCCAAGNCCTGCTGTCTAACCACAAAGTACCCAATCAAACTCCTTTGTGAGTTTCAATGGTCATACAAAATAAAGACTAGTTTAAGAAAGCATCATCAATGAATCCGAGCATATCTCTGATATCTAAAGAAGTACTATGCCTACTATCGGGACCCTGTACATGACACAGATGAGTGAGTTCACCTCCCAAGCATGATCCAAGATCTGATCAAGGCCGAAAAATCGAACAAATTCATGCCACCGCGATCAACGACCCAACGACAGGGGAAGGCTCTATTCGAGAAAATATTAGATAAACTCGTCTGAATCCACGAGATTCACATCTCTAGNACGACCGGCGACCCACGACAGGGGAAGGCTCTATTCGAGAAAATATTAGATAAACTCGTCTGAATCCACGAGATTCACATCTCTAGCGCAGTCTGAATCCATGATATGTTAGATAAGCCAATTAACCTTATTATAATCATTTAATAAACGTGCATTATAACTAGTTCTAAAAAAATGAAGGTTCGAAAGCCAAAATCATGAAACGCTATAATTAATTAATAGTTCTTTTGGCCAAAAGAGATGGCAGTTGAGGCCCAATTTTTGGTCATTTCGCTCCTACCTAATGGTGATATAAATAATATTTTAATAAAAAACCATGACTTCTTCCCACAGATTTTTTCTCGGGCAGACATCGCCCGGCCGAATAATCACATTAACTAGTACCAAACGAAAGGAACATTTACATAAATGTACCCAATTCGTATGTATTTACATATTCAACACTTAAATTTTACAACAACAATAAAAGTTTTATCATATTAAGGATCTGTTTGGGGCAGTTGTAGTTTATTGAATAATCTGATGATAAGCTAGGTGCGGTGGCTATTACAAACTTTTTTTTTTTTCTGGAAAAGCCAAACCGCAGCCAGAAAATTATCACCACTCCTAGATAGGTGCGGTGTGAAAAAACTGTTTTTCAACGTTTTGAAAACGCATAAGCAATCAAAACATGGTTTACACAAACATGTCAGGTGTGTTTTAAAAACGCCACCGCACCAAATAAACTGCCCCAAACGGGGCCTAAGTGAGGTCCGCTACATAATTTTAACTTTAAAATTTATACCACCCAGATATGTAATACACATTAAAAATACCTCTTTTTAAATTTAAAAAAATGAAATTCATCATTTCATGTATAAGAATATATATGTATATATATATAGATTGGTTTAGTTGTTAAGTATGTAAATACATAAGAATTGAGTGGTATTAATGTAAATCTTCGAATTATAAATGTATTATTTGCAAATGAGTTTAGTTATGGCGGAATTTCTCGCTTTATGATTTGATTGAATTTGGAGGGTTATGATGATTGCGATGGCTTCGGAATAATTCCAACAATTACAAATTAAAATAAATGAAATTTAGTGATTATTTTAGTACTTATCTGCGTAATGTAATCACGTGCTCTTTTATAAAATTTTAATTAGACTTAATGATTATAATTGAATATTTAATAATTTGTTTAACTAGCAAATATTTAAAGGCTTTTGGAGCATTTACAAGCTTACCTCACAATTCTTATGTATTTACAAATATATCACCCGAGCTTTAATATTTGGAGAGATTTAGGGTTTGTTTGGGGCAGTTGTAGTTTATCCATGTTATCCAGATAAGTTGTTTATCCTGATAAGCTGCTGATAAGCAGCTGATCCGGATAAATTGTCTGACGGTTTGGTTTATGCGTTTAGAAAACAGTTGATTCTAGATAAATGATCATTCTGACCCTGTTTTTGATAAGCCATTCATCAAAAAAGTGTACTACAAGGTCAAAATAAATATATATACCGATAAAAGAATGATGTTTTTACTGATAAATAGATAAGAGAACAAGAGATAAAAAAACGACGGTGTGTATGTCTTTCGCTCGAACGAAACACAGACGCGGGATTCCAATCCCCCGATCTACATTTAATAGGAAGACACGAACGACATTTTTAAAAATACCTCCAAAAAGCAATATCCAAACTACCGGTGGAGTTTTCCGCTGCGAATAAGCTCCCCCTAACGCACCTTTACATACATACAACGCAATTTATATGTATTTACATATCTAACACTCAAAGTTTGATATTTACATTTATAACATCTTGGCGTCATAAATCTATGCATGAAAACGTGTATTTTACCTTTAAAAAAATAATAATTGAGATGATTTTTATGTGATGCTAATATCTGAGTGTTGTTCGTGTAAATATGAATGTTTAGGTGTCAGATATGTAAAAACCGTCGAATTGTGTGGTATGTTTGTAAATTCCCCAAGTATTTATGTGCATGAAGCTTTACATGCATGCCACTCAAATCTTATGTAATTTAAATATCTAACACCTATACTTCAATTTTTACGTATATGTCATCTTACCTATTATGAAAAAATGTACTTCAATTTTAAAATCTGAAGTGGTCATATTTTTTGAGCAATTTGAAAGATTTGGATGACCTAAGACGTACGCAGCGCTGCGTACGTCAGAGATTATTTAGATGGTACATAGAGGTTATATCTACATTATACCCCTTATAACCTCCCTGTAACTTACCTATATCTACCGAAACTACAGAAATGCGGAATTTATTTATAGGTTACACGGAGGTTACAGGGGGTATAACGCTCATATAACCCCCCTACACCCTCTAAATAATCTCCCAACGTACACAGCGCTATGCATTGAGTGCTCTGTGCGTAAATGTTGTAATTTTCAAAAGTGAAATGTCATTTGTTACTTATTTTAATCACATCAAAATATTATAAATAAATTTTAATATAAAAATTTATGACTTACATATGTAATTACATAAAAATTGTGGGTATTTATGTAATCTTCCAAAACAATTTATCACATATTATATGCAATAATGCAAACACTAAGAAAATTGCTCAAGAGATATATTTTCATACTTCTTTATAAGGAATTATATTTATAAATATTTAGTAATTTAGCCAAATCAGCTAATAGTTTGGGTCTATTTTATAAATTTCATTTTATTATATATATAGTTAAATTGTATTGAAGGAGTGGCATGAAATGTAAATAAATTCATTTCTATAGCGCCAAAAGCCTTGATCAATAATTTAAGTAGCTCATTGAGCAGTGCTAATTAAATCTGAAGAGCTTACAAATCTACTTCAAGAAAAAATACTAGTAACATTATATATAATATGATGGGTATTTGTGTCATTATTAATGCATGACCAAAAACCCTTACATCAAATTTAGAAGAAGAGTTGGCCAAGCTAGCAAGCCGGTAAGGGTGTGTTTGGGGCAGATTATTAACTGTCTCTGTTTGGATTGCACGTCTGAGACGTGTCTGTCAATAAGGAGTTTTCGTTTTACATTAAACACGGACTGCGGGTCCTCCCCCGCAATCCGCGTTTCGTTTGAGCCAAAGACTTTGTTGCCCCTTCGCATATCGACCCTCTGCCCTAACTTCCATTCGCTCCCTAACTCATGGAATCGAATGATAATACAGAAGAGAGAGAGAGGATCTGAAGGAGGAGGGGAAGGAGGAACGAACGAACGCTGGCGGCGGTGGTTGTGGCGAGCAATGAAGAATCCGGCGGGGGATAGAAGTAGGGCGAAGCCGACTTTCAATATAAAGGACTTCACTTCCTTTCTTCGTCCGGTCATGGAATGCTTCTCCGCATCCCTGGAACGCGGATTAATGAGCAGAAGGTCTCACCGGAAGAGGAAGAAGAATGCTCGCCGACGATTAAGCGAGCGAGAGAGAGCGAGAGAGAGAGAGCTGATTAAAAAAAAGAATAATAATAAAAGGGAAGATTTTAAACAAATTAAATAGTAATATTTTTAAAATAATGTGAAATATTTAGATGTTATAAAAGTAAAATTTAGATTTTAAATATACAAATAACTTAGAATTGGGAGGCATGTATGCAAATCCCCCGGAACATCTCCCCACCCAAAAATAATAAAATAGTTTAGAAATTTAATATAATTTGAAATAATTTCAAAAGTTTGAACTACATGCTCATGATACACATTCAAAATTTTATTTCTTTTAAGTAATTTATATGACATTGTTCTTCTTCAATAATTTATAAAAGTGTTAAAATAGTCCATAAATTATGTGATTATCCAGAATGGTGTCATTTATCCAACATTAACACAAATACTGCACTTGGGGCAGAATTGTCATTTATCCAGAAACATCTACAAATCAGCTGTTTACAAAACTCACAAGCCAAACAGCTAGAGAGTTTATCCACAACAGGGGCAGCTTGGTCATTTATCCAAAATCACATGTTTTCCAAACGCACAAACCAAACAGCCAGTCAGCTTATCCGGATCAGTTGGTCATCAGCAGATTAAAAGGATAAGTTGTTTATCAGCATAAGCTGGAGAAGCTGCAGCTGCTCCAAACAAACCCTAAGGCTTTGTTTGGCGCAGCTGCAGTTGTGCTACCCCAGGAAGCTGCTGCGAAGAAGCAACTGCGTGAAAACAACTGCAGAACAGTTGTTTCTGGAAAAATGATCATTTTGTCATTGTTTGATAAAACTGTTTAAAAGAAGATTGTAAGAGTGAAATTTTTAAAACTCCATAAGCAAAATAAATATGTAACAAATGTAATTGTTAAGAAATTAATTAATTATTGTTATGCAATAAACTTTAATTTTTTACCTAAATCCCATTATACAATAACTTTTTCTCAGTTAATCAATTTGTTCATTTATCGCATCGACTGATTTTTCTTTATCAGTATGGGTGGCTCTTTTATTTATTCTTTGAAAGCTTATTTTTATCAGCAATTCGCTTTTTATGGTGTCAAGGAACCAAGAGCACTCACCAGCCCTTCTCTGCTCCCAAAGAGACCTTCTCACATGAACCATTAGTTAAACAGGAAAATGATGATGCACAAAGAACTTCAACAATAAGGAGTGTCCGGGAAACGAAGAAGAACTACAACAGCAAATTATGCAGAAAAAATTAGGGGGGAAATACCGATCAGGAGTCCACACGATCGTTGAAGAGGAGCAGAGGCGTAGCAGGAGGAGGATCGTGGGGAGGAGCGGCGGGAGGCTTCACGGGAGGACCGGGGGGAGGAAGCAGCGACGTGCTATGGCATAAAAATCGTGGAGTGGGTTTCGGGAACGAAAGGGTATTGCGGCTTCCAGNTGAGCAGTGATAATTAACTTGTACACAAACTATAAATAATTATATGTAATTATATATAATATGATGGGTATTTGTGTCATTATTAATGTGTGACCGAAAATTCTTAGATCAAATTTAGAAGAAGAGTTAGCCAAGCTAGCGAGCCGGTGTGACTGTTTGGCATAATCAACTCGACCGGACAGCCCAGCCCTCAAACATCACAAGACAATTCTCCCATGCCATTGAAAAGCGCCGGTCAGTCGTGACAACAAAATCAATTCATCAAAAAGGTATATCCGACAATGCTAGAATGACAAACTCAATACTAAGGGTGCGTTTGGGGCAGATTATTCACTGCGGTGGCGTTTTCCCCTCCGTTTGGATCGCACGTCCGAGACGCGTCTGTCAATAAGGAGTTTTCGTTTTACATTAAATGCGGACTACGAGGCCTCTCCCGCACTCCGCGTTCCGTTTGAGCCAAAGACTTCGTTGCCCCTTCGCATATCGACTCTCTGCCCTAACTTCCATTCGCTCCCTAACTCATGGAATCGAATAATAATACAGAAGAGAGAGAGAGGATCTGAAGGAGGAGAGGAAGGAGGAACGAACGACCGCTGGCGGCGGTGGTTGTGGCGAGCAATGAAGAGTCCGGCGGGGGATAGAAGTAGGGCGAAGCCGACTTTCAATATAAAGGACTTCACTTCCTTTCTTCGTCCGGTCATGGAATGCTTCTCCGCATTCCTGGAACGCGGATGAATGAGCAGAAGGTCTCACCGGAAGATGAAGAAGAATGCTCGCCGACGATTAAGCGAGCGAGAGAGAGCGAGAGAGAGCTGATTAAAAAAAAGAACAATAATAAAAAGGAAGATTTTAAACAAATTAAATAGTAATATTTTTAAAATAATGTGAAATATTTAGATGTTATAGAAGTAAAATTTAGATTTTAAATATACAAATAACTTAGAATTGGGTGGTATGTATGCAAATGCCCCCGGAACATCTCGCCACCCAAAAATAATAAAAATAGTTTAGAAATTTAATATAATTTGAAATAATTTCAAAATTTTGAACTACGCCACTCATAATATACATTCAAAATTTTATTTCTTTTAAGTAATTTATATGTCATTGTTCTTCTTCAATAATTTATAAAAGTGTTAAGATAGTCAATAAATTATGTGATTATATAGAATGGTGTCATTTATCCAACATTAACACAAATACTGAACTTGGGGCAGAATGGTCATTTATCCAGATATATCTACAAATCAGCTGTTTACAAAACCTACAAGCCAAACAGCCAAAGAGTTTATCCACAACAGGGGCAGCTTGGTCATTTATCCAGAATCAGCTGTTTTCCAAACGCACAAACCAAACAGTCAGTCAGCTTATCCGGATCAGCTGGTCATCAGCAGATTAACAGGATAAGCTGCTTATCAGCATAAGTTGGATAAGCTGCAGCTGCTCCAAACAGACCCTAAATCTCAAAGTCAGATCGAAATACCCCCTCCTACTCGTCTTGGCATCGACCGCACCGGCATAGGTATTAACGAGGATGATCGACCGGAAAGAAGTAATCAGTAATTTTTACAAGTCGTTATAAGAACATTATAAAGCTTTATGTCACAATAAAACAATAAAGATAATATTGATCTCTTGGCATTCCATGAATCATAGCTATATTATTTTGTAACGTTCGTGGCGTACGGGTCGACTCATCTATAAATAAAGAGAGTCATTGTAGAAGGAGGGGTCGACCCCAAAACATTATACAAAATTTTAACTTGTAGTAAAGCATCCATGTACAGGATTATTTTTCTTATTTTTAATTATTTTCTTGAGTGCGAGAGTTCGTGGACAAATGGGATCCAACAATATATATATTTTTTTATATGCATATAAAATTATAATCATTTCTTCGTACTTTAATTATATTAGAATTATTTATGGCCACACTAATATAAATTTCACTTGTAATATAATTTAACTAATTATTCGATCTTTTGTGAAACAAGCTTACACATTTAGATTCGTAGTTTGTCGGAATGAAAGAAAATATTACGTCTGGAGTATTGGCATAGACCCTGTCGTGGAGTACAACGTGGTTGCACTTGAAGTTTTTCTTCAGTACAATCATATTGTACTGAGTACAGTACAATCATATTGTACTGAGTAAAAAAAACATTCAAATAAATATTTCGATGTGAGACCATATAATACAATATGGTTGTACTTAGGAAAAACCCTCCGCCGCAAAATGGGCTTTTGGCTTCTTCGCTTCTTAGACAATGATACATGTTAAATTTTAATTAGAGTCTGTGCGTCAGAACTCACTGCGGATGTAATATATTCTTCTTTGGATGCTAGTTGCGCACAAACTTTGAACGATCCATCTTTTTTTTTAAGGTCTGGACAAAATCTTTTGTTAAATATAATCACATGAATTTATTGATTATAATGTCTGTGTGCCCAAAAATTTGTTATTATAGAGTAGTAATTTAATGTCTTAGCGTTATACGAAGATCTAGCACACACAGATAAAAAGAAAATGTAGTGTATGAAGCATGAAAATTTTTTATGTGAAGAACCCCTAAAAAGATAAAAAATCACATTGTCTAGTCTGGTCAAAGTAATTCACTACATGTTTATAAGTACATGGTTGTGATCTTCCCCCGCAAATGGAAGACCGGGGTTACAATCTTACTTAAAAAATTATCCCTGTACAGCACATGAAATATTGGTATTAAACACATCAGTTACAAACGAAGATCGTCGTTAGCTGGTGGTTAGCCACGATAGGCAGTATATGTCCGGTGGTGATCGATAGTGGCCGGCAAAAGATGATCGTCAACTGCAAAGGTCGATGGTTACTCGTTGAGTCTTCTCTCTAGAACAAGTTTTGGGATTTTAATTCTTTTTCTTCTCTNCCAAATCTGAGGGGATCTTTATTAATCAACGAAAGTATGTACTTGACTTACTCAGTGAAACCGGAATGCTTAGGTGCAAAGCAGTTGAAACTCCGATTGAACCAAATAAAAATTTACAAGTGACAAATAAAA
Source organism: Phalaenopsis hybrid cultivar (assembly GCA_002079205.1). Classification (NCBI taxonomy): domain Eukaryota; kingdom Viridiplantae; phylum Streptophyta; class Magnoliopsida; order Asparagales; family Orchidaceae; genus Phalaenopsis; species Phalaenopsis hybrid cultivar. The sequence goes on from JXCR01149078.1 coordinate 188,808, forward strand.
TAGATGGTGTCAATAAAAAACAATTTCAGAGACTGGTGGGAAGACTAATTTACTTGTCACACACTCGTCCTGATATAGCATTTGTTGTTAGCATGGCAAGTCAGTTTATGCATTCCCCAAATACTCATCACTTGGAGGCTGTTTATCGAATCCTTGGTATTTGAAAGGAACACCCGGAAGTGGACTACTGTTCAAGAAAAATGAGCACTTACAGGTAGAAACATTTAAAGATGCAGATTAGGCTGGAAGTGTTATCTATAGAAGATCAACCTCAGGGTACTGCACGTTTCTAGGAGGGAACTTAGTAACCTGGAGGAGCAAGAAGCAAAGTGTCGTGGCAAGAAGCAGTGCTGAAGCTGAATTCAGATCTGTGGCTCATGGGATATGTGAAGTCCTATGGATTAAAAGAATTTTCAAGGAGTTAAAAATTCATAGTCCACCACCAATAAAGGTGTACTGTGATAATAAGTATGTCATCGCCATCGCCCACAATCTTGTCCTTCATGATAGAACAAAGCACGTAGAGATAGACAAACACTTCATCAAAGAAAAAATTGACAGAGGAGATATCTGCATGGTGTATGTTCCTTCCAACGACCAAGCAGCGGATATTCTAACAAAGGGTCTTCACAAAAAATAGTTCGACGGTTTAGTATGCAAGCTGGCTCTGAAAGATATCTTCATGCCTACTTGAGGGGGAGTGTTGAAGGATCTAATTCAAAATTCAAAATTCAAATTACAATATTTACTGTCTTTCCTTTTCTACAGATATTATTCTTCTTCCTTATTTTTTATCTTGCTTAATTAGTCTTGGAATGTAATAGGAATTTTTTTGAGTTTATTTAGTTAGTTTCCTTATCTAAGGAGGAGAGACTACTATATATAAATGCACCTTGAATTGAATCATTAAGAAGAAATAAAATTTTATCTTCAATTTCTGGTTTTAATTTGATACTTCAAAAACAAAAAACAAAAATTCAAATAAACACCTCACTTAATATTGAGTAACAAGATTGTTAAAAAAAAAATGTGTGTGAGTGTTAGGGCAGAGGAATCACAAAAAAAAGGACATCAGTGTAAAAAATAACATGAGAAATGTGGATCATGGGGTCAAACTCGCAGTCCTCATTTTATGAGAAATACGTCGCGACAAGCGTAAATCGCATCCCTAAACAACATTCAATTGCGGCTGCACGCCGCTCTGCTGCCCTATCACCGCCCCAAACAGGGTATAAATCTAATGAGGCGTATTTAAGGGATAAAAGTTGTGGTCGATAGCAAGCTCCATCTTTGTCGTACATAATTTTATAGGTCTGAATTTATCGGATTTGATGAATCATATTTAATGAAAAGCTAGATTGCAGTCTTACACTGCCTAACTGTATGTGTATATTCAAATGATTGGATGAATCTTGAGTCAATCCCAAAGACGCTACCCAAGTTTTTAGAGCTGGCTATCAACCACACCTTAGGTCAGGAGTATAACTACAACATTGCCTCCATTAGAGTGAAATCCTCCACCCGTCAACCGTAGAAAAGGGAAACCTAAGGAAAAGGGTGGAGACCATGAGATGATTCGCGGCTTTCCTCCTATCCTCGATACAAAGACACTCAACCGCCTCAAGACTGTAAGGCAACTAACAAAACACATCATCAAGGGTGTCAAACTCGGCATTCTGACCAACTGCTAGCTCAGCATGAAGAGCGTCTGCTACCTAACCACAAAGTACCTAATCAAACTGCTTTGTGAGTTTCAATGCTCATACAAAATAAAGACTAGTTTAAGAATGCATCATCAATGAATCCGAGCATATCTCTGATATCTAAAGAAGTACTGTGCCTACTACTGGGACCCTGTGCATGACACAAATGAGTGAGGTCACCTCCAAGGCTTGATCGAAGATCTATTCAAGGCCAAAAAATCGAACGAATTCATGGCACCACGATCGGCGACCCAACGACAGGGGAAGGCTCTATTCGAGAAAATATTAGATAAACTCGTCTGAATCCATGAGATTCACATCTCTAGCGCAATCTGAATCCATGAGATGTTAGATAAACCAATTAACCTTATTATACACATTTAATAAACGTGCATTATAACTAGTTTTAAAAAATGAAGGTTCGAAAGCCAAAATCATGAAACACTATAATTAATTAATAGTTCTTTTGGCCAAAAGACATGGCAGTTGAGGCCCAATTTTGGTTATTTCGCTCCTACTTAATGGTGATATAAATAATATTTTAATAAAAAACCATGGCTTCTTCCCACAGAATTTTTCTCGGGCAGGCATTGCCCAGCCGAATAATCACATTAACTAGTACCAAACGAAAGGAACATTTACATGAATGCCCCCAATTCCTACGTATTTACATATTCAATACTTAAATTTTACAACAACAATAAAAGTTTTATCACACTAAGGGTCCGTTTGGGGCAGCTGTAGCTTATTGAATAATCTGCTGAAAAGCTATGTGCGGTGGCTATTACAATTTTTTTTTTTTTAAGTCAAACCGCAGCCTAGATAGGAGCGGCGTGAAAAAACTATTTTTTAGCGTTTTGAAAACGCATAAGCAATCAAAACACAGTTTACCCAAACAGGTCATGTGTGTTTTTAAAACTCCACCGCACCAAATAAACTGCGGTGAATCTTTTTTCACTATTTTGTCCCATTTATTTTAAATACATCATTTCATGTATAAGAATATATGTAAACATTAGTTTAGTTGTTAAGTATGTAAATACATAAGAATTGAGTGGTATTAATGTAAATCTTTGAGTTATAAATGTATTATTTGCAAATGAGTTTAGCTCGCTTTATGATTTGATTGAATTTGGAGGGTTATGATGATTGCGATGGCTTCGGAATAATTCCAACAGTTACAAATTAAAATAAATGAAATTTAGTGATTATTTTAGTACTTATCTGCGTAATGTGATCACGTGCTCTTTTATAAATAATTGAATATTTAATAATTTTGTTTAACTAGCAAATATTTAAAGGCTTTTGGAGCATTTACAAGCTTACCTCACAATTCTTATGTATTTANATTTTAATTAGCCTTAATGATTATAATTGAATATTTAATAATTTTGTTTAACTAGCAAATATTTAAAGGTTTTTAGTTGTAGCTTATCCATGTTATTCACATAAGTTGTTTATCCTGATAAGCAACTGATCCGGATAAGTTGTCTGACGGTTTCGTTTGTGCGTTTGAAAAACAGTTGATTCTGAATAAATGATCATTCTGATCCTGTTTTTGATAAGTTATTCATCAAGGAGCACTACAAGGTCAAAATAAATATATATACTGATAAAAGAATGATGTTTTTATTGATAAATAGATGAGAGAACAAGAGAAAAAAAACGAGGGTGTGTATGTCTTTCGCTCGAACGAAACACGAACGCGGGGTCCTATCCCGCGATCTACATTTAATAGGAAGAAACGAACGACATTTTTAAAAATACCTCCAAAACGCAATATCCAAACTGTCGGTGGAGTTTTCCGCTGTGAATAAGCTCCCCCAAACGCACCCTTACATACATACAATGCAACTTATATGTATTTACATATCTAACACTCAAAGTTTGATATTTACATTTATAACATCTTGGCGTCATAAATCTATGCATGAAAACGTGTATTTTACCTTTAAAAAAATAATAATTGTGATGATTTTTATGTGATGTTAATATCTGAGTGTTATACGTGTAAATATGAATGTTTAGGTGTCAGATATGTAAAAACAGTCAAATTGTGTGGTATGTTTGTAAATTCCCCTAGTATTTATGTGCATGAAACTTTACATGCATGCCACTCAATTCTTATGTAATTTAAATATCTAACACCTATACTTCAATTTTTACGTATATGTCATCTTACCTATTATGAAAGAAATGTACTTCAATTTTAAAATCTGAAGTAGTCATATTTTTTGAGCAATTTGAAAGATTTGGATGACGTAAGACATACGCAGCGCTGCATACGTAAGACGTGCGCAGCGCTGCGTACATCAGAGATTATTTAGATGGTACATAGAGGTTATATCCACATTATACCCCTTATAACCTCCCTGTAACTTACCTATATCTACCGGAACTACAGAAGCGCGAAATTTATTTGTAGGTTACAGGGAGGTTACAGGGGATATAACGCTCATATAACCCCTCTATACCCTTTAAATAATCTCCCGACGTTTGAGTGCTCTGTGCGTAAATGTTGTAATTTTCAAAAGTGAAATGTCATTTCTTACTTATTTTAATCACATCAAAATATTATAAATAAATTTTAATATAAAAATTTAGGACTTACATATGTAATTACATAAAAATTGTGGGTATTTATGTAATCTCCCAAAACAATTTATCACATATTGTATGCAATAATGCAAACACTAAGAAAATTGCTCAAGAGGTATCTTTTCATACTCCTTTATAAGGAATTATATTTATAAATATTTAGTACTTTAGCCAAATCAGCTAATAGTTTGGGTCTATTTTATNGCCCAAGCTTTAATATTTCGAGAGATTTAGGGTTTGTTTGGGGCAGCTGTAGCTTATCCATGTTATCCAGATAAGTTGTTTATCCTGATAAGCTGCTGATAAGCAGCTGATCCGGATAATTTATCTGACGGTTTGGTTTGTACGTTTGGAAAACAGTTGATCCTGGATAAATGACCATTCTGACCCTGTTTTTTATAAGTTATTCATCAAGGAGCACTACAAGGTCAAAATAAATATATATACCGATAAAAGAATGATGTTTTTTATTGATAAATAGATAAGAGAACAAGAGATAAAAAACAAGGGTGTGTATGTCTTTCGCTCGAACGAAACACGGGCGTGGGGGTCCTATCCCGCGATCAACATTTAATAAGAAGAAACGAACGACAGTTTTAAAAATACCTCCAAAATGCAATATCCAAACTGTCGGTGGAGTTTCCCGCTGTGAATAAGCTCCCCCAAACGCACCCTTACATACATACAACGCAATTTATATGTATTTACATATCTAACACTCAAATTTTGATATTTACATTTATAACATCTTGGCGTCATAAATCTATGCATGAAAACGTGTATTTTACCTTTAAAAAAATAATAATTGTGATGATTTTTATGTGATGTTAATATCTGAGTGTTATACGTGTAAATATGAATGTTTAGGTGCCAGATATGTAAAAACAGTCAAATTTGTGGTATATTTGTAAATTCCCCTAGTATTTATGTGCATGAAGCTTTACATGCATGCCACTCAATTCTTATGTAATTTAAATATCTAACACCTATACTTCAATTTTTACGTATATGTCATCTTACCTATTATGAAAAAATGTATTTCAATTTTAAAATATGTAGTGATATTTTTTGAGCAATTTGAAAGATTTGGATGACCTAAATATAAAAAGCAAAATACATGTGTTTCATATGTACTACATATGCATTGAGAAAATATTTGCGTACGTAAGACGTACGCAGCGCTGCATACATCAGAGATTATTCAGAGAGTACATGGAGGTTATATCCACATTATACCTCCTATAATCTCCCTGTAACTTACCTATATCTACCAGAACTACAGAAGCGCAGAATTTATTTGTAGGTTACAGGGAGGTTACAAGGGGGTATAACGCTCATATAACCCCCTTACACCCTCTAAATAATCTCCAGACACACGCAGCGTTATGCATTGAGTGCTCTGTGTGTAAATGTTGTAATTTTCAAAAGTGAAATGTCATTTCTTGCTTCTTTTAATCACATCAAAATATAAAAATTAAGGACTTACATATGTAATTACATAAAAATTGTGGGTATTTATGTAATATTCCAAAACAATTTATCACATATTGTATGCAATAATGCAAACACTAAGAAAATTGCCCAAGAGATATATTTTCATACTTCTTTATAAGGAATTATATTTATAAATATTTAGTACTTTAGCCAAATCAGCTAATAGTTTGGGTTTATTTTATAAATTTCATTTTATTATATATAAAATTGTATTGAAGGAGTGGCATGAAATGTAAATAAATTTATTTCTATAGCGCCAAAAGCCTTGATCAATGATTTAAGTGGCTCATTGAGCAGTGATAGTTAAAGTATGAAGAGCTAAAAAATCTACTTCAAGAAAAATACTAATAAGTTGTACTCAACTATAAATAATTATATATAATTATATATAATATGATGGGTATTTGTGTAATTATTAATGTATGACCCAAAACCCTTAGATCAAATTTAGAAGAAGAGTTAGCCAAGCTAGGGAGCCGGTGTGACTGTTTGGCATGATCAACTCGACCGGACAGCTCAGCTATCAAACATCACAAAACAATTCTCCCATGCCATTGAAAAGCGTCAGCCAGTCGTGACAACAAAATCAATTCATCAAAAAAGTATATCCGACAATGCTAGAATGACAAACTCAATACTAAGGGTGCGTTTGGGGCAGATTATCACTGCGGTGGCGTTTTCAAAACGCCACCCCTTTGTTTGGATTGCACGTCCTAGGTGTGTCTGTCAATAAGGAGTTTTCGTTTTACATTAAACACGGAACGCGGGTCCACCCCCGCGATTCGAGTTTCGTTTGAGCCAAAGACTTCGTTGCCCCTTCGCATATCGTCCCTCTGCCCTAACTTTCATTCGCTCCCTAACTCATGGAATCGAGTGATAATACAGAAGAGAGAGAGAGGATTTGAAGGAGGAGGGGAAGGAGGAACGAACGACCGCTGGCGGCGGTGGTTGTGGCGAGCAATGAAGAATCCGGCGGGGGATAGAAGCAGGGCGAAGCCGGCTTTCAATATAAAGGACTTCACCTCCTTTCTTCATCCGGTCATGAAATGCTTCTCCGCATCCCTTCACCGGAAGAGGAACGCGGATGAATGAGCAAAAGGCCTCACCGGAAAGGAAGAAGAATGCTCGCCGACGATTAAGCGGGCGAGAGAGAGAGAGAGAGAGAGGGAGAGAGAGGTGATTAAAAAAAAAAAAAAGAATAAAAGGGAAGATTTTAAACAAATTAAATAGTAATATTTTTAAAATAATGTGAAATATTTAGATGTTATAAAAGTAAAATTTAGATTTTAAATATACAAATAACTTAGAATTGGGTGGTATGTATGGAAATGCACCCGGAACATCTCGCCACCCAAAAATAATAAAATAGTTTAGAAATTTAATATAATTTTAAATAATTTCAAAATTATGAACTACGCCACTCATAATATACCTTCAAAAATTTATTTTTTTTAAGTAATTTATATGTCATTGTTCTTCTTCAATAATTTATAAAAGTATTAAAATAGTTCATAAATTATGTGATTATCCAGAATTGTGTCATTTATCCAACATTAACACAAATACTGCACTTGGGGCAGAATGGTCATTTATCCAGAAACATCTACAAATCAGCTGTTTACAAAACCCACAAGCCAAACAGCTAAACAGTTCATTCACAACAGGGACAACTTGGTCATTTATTCAGAATCAGCTATTTTTCAAACGCACAAACCAAACAGTCAGCCAGCTTATCCAGATCAGGCTGCTTATCAGCATAAGTTGGATAAGCTGCAGCTGCTCCAAACAGACCCTAAATCTCAAAGTCAGATCGAAATACCCCCTCCTACTCGTCTTGGCTTCGACCATACCGGCATAGGTATTACCGAGGATGATCGACCAAAAAGAAGTAATCAGTAATTTTTACAAGTCGTTATATGAACATTATAAAGCTTTTATGTCACAATAAAACAATAAAGATAATATTGATATCTTGGCATTCTATGAATCATAATTATATTATTTTGTAGCGTTCGTAGCGTACGAGCCGATTCATCTATAAATAAAGAGAGTCATTGTAGAAGGAGGGGTCGATCCCCAAACATTATACAAAATTTTAACTTCTAGTAAATCATCCATGTTCAGGATTGTTTTTCTTATTTTTAATTATTTTCTTGAGTGTGAGAGTGCGTGGACAAATGGGCTCCAATAATATATATATTTTTTATATGAATATAATCATTTCTTCATATTTTAATTATATTAGAATTATTTCTGGCCACACTAATTTTAAAATTCACTCGTAATATAATTTAACTAATTATTCGATATTTTGTGAAACAAGTTTGCTCATTTAGATTTGAAGTATGTTGGAACGAGAGAAAATATTACGTCTGGTGTCTTGACATAGACCAAGTCGCGGACTACAACGTGGTTGCGCTTGAAGTTTTTCTTCTGTACAATCATGTTGTACCAAGTAAAAAAACATTCAAATAAATATTTTGATGTGAAACCATATAATACAATATGGTTGTACTTAAGAAAAACCTTCAGTACAACCATGTTGTACTCCTCCGCAAAATGGGCTTTTGTCTTCTTCGCTTCTTAGACAACGATACATGTTAAATTTCAATTGGAGTTCGTGCATCAGAACTCACTGCGGATGTCATATATTCTTCTTTGGATGCTAGTTGCGCACAAACTTCGAACGATCCATCTTTTTTTTTTAAGTTCTGGGCAAAATCTTTTGTTAAATATAGTCATATGAATTTATTGATTATAATGTCTGTGTCCAAAAATTCATGATTGTAGAGTAGTAATTTAATGTCTTAGCGTTATACAAAGATCTAGCACACACGGATAAAAAGAAAATGTAGTGTATGAGGCATGAAAATTTTTTATGTGAAAAAACCCTAAAAAGATAAAAATCACCTTGTCTAGCCTGGTCAAAGTAATTCACTACATGTTTATAAGTACATGGGTGTGATCTTCCCTCGCAAATGGAAGACCGGGGTTACAATCTTACCTAAAAAATTATCCGTGTACAGCACATAAAGTATTGGTATTAAACACATCAGTTGTATTTGGACTGCAATGGTTACAAGCGAAGATCATCGTTAACGGGTGGTTAGCCACGATAGGCAGTATATGTCTGGTTGTGGTCGATGGTGGCCAGCAAAAGATGGTTGTCAACTGCAAAGGTCGGTGGTTACTCGTTGAGTCTTCTCTCCAGAATAAGTTTTGGCATTTTAATTCTTAGTCTTCTCTTCCAGCTTATTTATAGCCTTTTGGGTAACCACTTGATTGGTCAGTCCATGTTGGTTCCCCTTAATCATATGTGATTTTTCAGGAAATGGGTAACTTAATGACCTCATAATTTAGAGATCTTAGACTTGTTGCATTCCTCTAGTTGAGATGCTCGATTTGAGCATAAAAATGTCAAATTTCTAATTTATTTAACCATTCAATTAATGATCCAAGACCCACAATTGCGCTTCAACGGCTTGTTCTGGACTTTATTGGACCGGGATTGAACTAGTTTTGTTATCATTTAGTTCATCTTATCGAAACAGTCAATCCAGCTACAAACTTGCTAAAATTAGGCTCGAATGATCTTGAATTTGAATTTAGAAGATCATCCATAAAAAATTAATCAACATTTATGCTCGATAAAACTTTTGTAATGACACATCAATAATAATTATTACTAATTTTTCATAGAAAACCAATTGAAGAAGTCACTAAATCTTCTAATAAGATAACAACTGTTAAATCAAAGTAAAAAATATTTTATGAAAAAAAAAATGCAGAATAATTTAATGCTTTTTTTTATATCAAAATGTGATATTTTAGTGCACATCACATCCTTAACTTTAAGCATCTTATCTTTATCCCTCATGACAACTAAATTATTAGACGATATAATTGAATTTGAAAGACATACAACTAATCTACTCGGTCAATAATGCTACATTGGTAGACATTCATAACATTTTGCTCTTTTATATTTATATTTGCTAATGTATGATGGCTTGTTCATGTTGTCTAATAACTTAGTTGTATTTATGTGAAAATTTAAAAATATTATGTTATAATTTAATTAATTAATTGAAAGTAGCATGTGTGATAAAAATAGACACATATTATTAATAAATTTATTAGTATATTTTGAAATATTATGGGGCGCGACCCAATTGAATAAATCCACTATGTATGTAAGATTATAAAAGACTATACTTTCCTAAAATAAAAGAATCTTAGATTATAAAGTTAGGAGCACATGCATACACATATTTGACATGATAAAATCTGCGGAGAATGGGTTAGATTTTAGTAGTCAAATGATGGGGTTTAAAAAGCAAATGTCAGTCGATGATGATTAAGAGAAGATTATTGGTAATATTAATCGAGCGAAGATGGCTCAGGGTCGTTTTGGGGCAGCGACAACTTAATAATAAGCTGTTGCGCAGCAGTGACGCAGTAACTACTGCGAGAAAACTACAGCAAAAAAGCTGATGGTTCATTGATTTTTGCAGTTTCAAACAATTATATTGCAGCTATTTCTGGACAAATGACACATTTTGCTCTTATATAATAATGTTAATTGCAATAAAATTGTTCATATCAGTATATTTTATACAATAAAAGCAAATATTCAGTGCATAACATTACAAAATAAAGATATACGCCTCACTTAATAGTGAGTAGTATGACTACCAACATTAAGAAAATGATTATTAAAACAACAATTAATAATATGATAATATTACAAGCGGTGTATGTCACGAGCTTAAGCGTTCTCTAAGAATATTTTTCATGCCCGATCACTCTCGACGGTGGAAGTTTCCATCCTATCTGCTCACCGAAAATAGTCACAATTTTTCATGATTCTCCGTAGACATCTGTAAAACTGTCTCTCGTAGCTATGTGGCTGACATGAAGTGCGAAAGAAACATTGAAGTCCACAGTAACAGTGCAATTTTCTAAAGGTATCATAATTTCTTGAGCTTATCTTTCCTAAAGTGTTAAAAAAACATACCCTTAGGCATAGTACAAATAAAAAATTAATAATATAAGTAAATAATTAAGGTTTTATGCAGCTGTGAGTTATCAGAGCACTCAGTATATAAACCACCAAATCTGTCATTACAATAAAACAGCATACGATGTAAAAAAAAGTTTTTTTGTTATCTTTAAACAACTAATATCAAACTCGTGTGTTTCACATATGCATATCACAAAAAAGTGTCATCCAGAAGAATCTCAAAAGCCGTGGCACTAAGAAAAGGAAAATAATTTCGTTGTCTTCATTAGGATTTCACGTGTAACACCAACCAATAGCGATATACATGCTCAATTCAAAATAAACGTCCCTGTTAGGGGCATTTCCTTTTCGCCCTAGCCGCCTATAAGCCCCACCTCCCCACGTCTCCCATTCACTCACACCTCATCTCTACCTCCTCTCTTCTTACTGCTTAGTTTTTGCTTGGTTCTTATTCTTGATTCCACCCGCCTCCTCCTTTCTTCAGGTTTGTCTGCCCACCCCAAATTCCATCTTCTTCTTTGCCTTATCATTGCTCTGCTACTTTTCTTCGATGTTATTATTTTCTTCTTCTAATTATTTTTTTTATTTTTTTATAATACAATTTAATTTATGTAATTATATTATGTTTTATTTCTTATTATTATTTAATACTAATTGCACTTTCTTAAATATTGCTCTAATTCTTTTAAAAATAAAAGCATTATCTAGATATGCTGTCTGTCGTCTTCTTAAATTATCTACGACATGTCGAGATGCTATCAGTCATTTTTCTAAATTAGCTAGGACATTAATTTATTATTGATGCAATTAATATTTCCTTTTTTGTCCTAATTATTTATTTATTTCGCTCTCATATACTTCTATCATTTATTCTCCTATTCTCACAAGAAACTGACTAGTATTTTGCGAGATTATATTTTTCGTTTGTCGACACACATCTAATTTGTGCACTGTCACTACCCATGAAAGAAGAGAGTTATTATGGGGCCCAACAAGTTACGAAGGACACAACTGAAGATAATGATGTTGAAGAAGAATTTGAGGACCACCAGCTACGAGAACGACCATCATGATTGCTTTCTCGATATACATCTAGTTCAGAGATCATTTCACATTGGCTGAGAAAATAATTGTCTTATGAACTTCAAATTAACTTTTTTTTTAAATGGAGTTCCTCCCCATAATTCCCCCATCTCAAGAGCTCCTCAAAATTTTCCCTACTTTTAATTCTAAGTTGAACTCTGGATAGGCCTTGTATTTTTTTATTTATTTAATTAAACAATTATATAACTTTATTTTACCAAAAATTATGGATTTTGTTTAGAAGGAGAATTTACATATCATAACACAGTATTTTTATATAATTACATATTTAACAAATAAATTTGATTATGTACACATATAAAATATATATATGAAAATTATATCAAAATATATGCATAAAAGGTTTTACATCACCCATAGAAGTTAGTTTTTGCAATATTTTTGTAGTAGTTATTAGGATTTAAGTATTATTGATCTGTTATTAATATTTTTTTATCAAACACGAATCTCGGCATATTTTTAATAAGAAGCCTTCCAAATTCAAATTCAAAATCATTCGGCCCTGATTTTAGCACGTTTATAGTTCAATTGACGTGTAGATAAGATGAACCCATTAACGTGAAAACTGGTTTAATTCAGGTCTAATCAAGCCTAGATCAAACTGTTGATGCATAATTGGAGGGTTTGGATCATTAATTGAATATTCAAATGAACTCTAAATTTAACATTTATAGTTGAATCAAGCATATCAATGAGAGGAATCTAATGAATCTAAGATCGCTTAATTATGAGGTCATTAAAACACCAAAATTCTTAAAAACATCACTTATCATTAAGAGAGGTCTGCATGAGCCGTCTCATTAGGTGGTTAAGAAATTTACATGCAAAAAGAAGAAAGTAGCCCTCCTCAAAAGGCTATAATTAAGCCCCATCTCTTCACATTAGGGGAGAGGAGAAGAGGAGAAATGGAACTTCAAAATTTGTTCTTGAGAGAAGACTCAACGAGTAAACAGCAACATCTACAGCCACCGACCACTGTCAACCTTTGGCCTCTCTAACCATCAGCCACCATCAATCATCGCTCACTGTCATCACCCGGTGCCGCCAACCGGTGGTCATCAGCGACCACTGTTTATGACTGTTGTAGCCACATTACGGCTGTTAATGAATTTCCTAACACTTGTCATTTTTGGCAAATATAATTTTTAATGTAAAATTACAGCATTCCTCATTATCTTATGAGAGAATGACATACCATTGTACTTGCATATATTTAGTGGATTATTTTAATTAGGCTATACCCCATGATTTATTCCCTTCTAGGGTTTTCCCCCTAAAAAAATTCAGTGTTTCTTTCTGCTATTTCTTTAATCTGTGTTTGTGTTAAATTTTCGTGGAACAATAAGACATTAAATTGTCACTCTAACGCCTCATAATTTTCAACCCACATTGATTATATAACTAGATATTAAAATTTAGGTGTCACTCTATGGGATATGTAAACATATAAGAATTGCATAGTATTTATGTAAACTCCCTTTTAGAGAAACAATTCAAAAATTACATATTTAATTAACATTAAAAAGAAATATTATCTATGTAAACACCCTGTTTAAAGAAATACGCATATTCATAACTTTATTTTGAGAGAAATTATCCATAAATTGGATAATAATTAACATAAAAAAATATAAATTTGAAAATTCTAAAAATTATTTCACTCATATATGAATTAAAATAATTTAAATTAAATTTTCTTTATTATTTAAAACAGATGTTATTGATGGGCTCAGTCCATTAACAACTATTATGGGCTTCAAGACAAGCAATTCCCAAGATGTGGGCCAGCCGGGCATGGATGTTCCTTGCTTCCCGTCATCATATATAGCATGCAATTCAAAAACGAAAATAAAATGCAGTTTTATTTCATATGCTCAACATATTTATATTAAATTTTTTATAAGTTTTATATGCATGCTACTCAATTCTTACGTGCTTACATATCTAACTCATGGTCTGTTGGTTGGCGTCATCGGTATAAGACCCGCTGGTCGGGGTTCGAATCCTCTCTGACGGCGTGAGCCTTAAAAGGTAGTACTTATATATATATNAAGTTGCGTGAAAGTTGGAAGAAAAAGGAAGAGCGTTGCGATCTGGGGTCGCGCCGCTCGAAAAAAGTAGTCCCAAACGGACCCTAAATCTCAAAATCAGATCGAAATACCCCCTCCTACTCGTCTTGGCATCGACCGTACCGGCATAGGTATTATCGAGGATGATCGACCAGAAAGAAGTAACCAGTAATTTTTACAAGTCGTTATATGAACATTATAAAGCTTTATGTCACAATAAAACATTAAAGATAATATTGATATCTTGGCATTCTATGAATCATAACTATATTATTTTGTAACGTTCGTGGCGTACGGGTCGACTCATCTATAAATAAAGAGAGTCATTGTAGGAGGGGTCGACCCCAAAACATTATACAAAATTTTAACTTGTAGTAAAGCATCCATGTGCAGGATTATTTTTCTTATTTTTAATTATTTTCTTGAGTGTGAGAGTTCGTCGACAAATGGGATCCAATAATATATTTTTTTTTTAAATACATATAATCATTTCTTCGTATTTTAATTATATTAGAATTATTTATGGCCACGCTAATATAAATTTCACTCGTAATATAATTTAACTAATTATTCGATCTTTTGTGAAACAAGTTTGCACATTTAGATTTGAAGTCTGTTTGAATGAGAGAAAATATTACGTCCGGAGTCTTGACATAGACCCTCTCGTGGAGTACAACGTGGTTGCACTTGAAGTTTTTCTTCAGTACAATCATATTGTACCGAGCAAAAAAACATTCAAATAAATATTTCTGGCTGTACTGAAGAAAAACCTTCACTATAATCATGTTCTACTCCTTCGCACAATGGGCTTTTGGCTTATTCGCTTCTTAAATAATGATACATGTTAAATTTTAATTGGAGTTCGTGCGTCAGAACTCACTGCGGGTGTAATATATTCTTCTTTGGATGCTAGTTGCGCACAAACTTTGAACGATCCATCTTTTTTTTAAGGTCTGGACAAAATCTTTTGTTAAATATAATCACATGAATTTATTGATTATAATGTCTGTGTGCCCAAAAATTTGTTATTATAGAGTAGTAATTTAATGTCTTAGCGTTATACGAAGATCTAGCACACACAGATAAAAAGAAAATGTAGTGTATGAGGCATGAAAATTTTTTATGTGAAGAACCCCTAAAAAGATAAAAAATCACATTGTCTAGCCTGATCAAAGTAATTCACTACATGTTTATAAGTACATGGGTGTGATCTTCCCCCGCAAATGGAAGACCGGGGTTACAATCTTACCTAAAAAATTATCCTTGTACAGCACATGAAATATTGGTATTAAACACATCAGTTACAAACGAAGATCGTCGTTAGCTGGTGGTTAGCCACGATAGGCAGTATATGTCCGATGGTGATCGATAGTGGCTGGCAAAAGATGATCGTCAGCTACAAAGGTCGATGGTTACTCGTTGAGTCTTCTCTCTAGAACAAGTTTTGGGATTTTAATTCTTTTTCTTCTCTTCCGGCTTATTTATAGCCTTTTGGGTAACCACTTGATTGGTCGGTCCATGTTGGTTCCCCTTAATCATAGGTGACTTTTTCAGGAAATGAGTAACTTAATGACCTCATAATTGCATTCCTCTAGTTGAGATGTTCGATTTGACCATAAAAATGTCAAATTTCGAGTTTATTTAACAATTCAATTAATGATCTGGATCGGGATTGAACCAATTTTATTATCATTTGATTCATCTTGTTAAAACAGTCAATCAATCTGACTACAANCATTCAATTAATGATCCAAGACCCACAATTGCGCTTCAACGGCTTGTTCTGGGCTTGATTGGATCGGGATTGAACCAATTTTATTATCATTTGATTCATCTTGTTAAAACAGTCAATCAATCTGACTACAAACTTGCTAAAATTGGGCTCGAATGATCTTGAATTTGAATTTAGAAGATCATCCATAAAAAAATAATCAACATTCATGCTTGATAAATTTTTTATAATGACACATCAATGATAATTATTACTAATTTACCCTAGANCATGCTTGATAAATTTTTTATAATGACACATCAATGATAATTATTACTAATTTACCCTAGAAACCCAATTGAAGAAGTCTCTGAATCTTCCAATAAGATAAAAACCGTTAAATCAAAGAAATAGATATTTTATGGGAAAAAAATGAAATAATTTAATGTTTTTTTTATATCAAAATGTGACATTTTAGTGCACATCACATCTTTCACTTTAAGCATCTTATCTTTATCCCTCATGACAACTAAATTATTAGACGATATGATTGAATTTAAAAGACATATAATTAATCTACTTAGGATCTGTTTGGGGCAGCTGCAACTTATTGAATAATATGCTGATAAGTTGATTAAAAATAATCTACTGATAAGCTAGGTGCGGTGGCTATTACAAATTTTATTTTTTAAAAAAAGTCAGACTGCTGCAATAAAGCTCGCACCGCACCGCACCTATCTAGGTGCGGTGTGAAGACGCTGCTTTTAGCGTTTTTAAAATGCATAATCTGTCAAATGCAGTTTACCCAAACAGGTCAGGTGTGTTTTTAAAACGTCACCGCACCAAATAAGTCGCGCCAAACTGACTCTTAGTCAATAATGCTACATTGGTAGACATTCATAATATTTTGCTCTTTTATATTTATATTTGCTAATGTATAATGGCTTGTTCATATTGTCTAATAACTTAGTTGTATTTATGTGAAAATTTAAAATATTATGTTATAATTTAATTAATTAATTGAAAGTAGCATGTGTGATAAAAATAGACACATATTATTAATAAAATTATTAGTATATCCTGAAGTATTATGGGGCGCGACCCAATTGAATAAATCCACTATGTAGGTAAGATTATAAAAGACTATACTTCCCTAAAATAAAAGAATCTTAGATTATAAAGTTAGGAGCACATGCATACACATATTTGGCATGATAAAATTTGTGGAAAATGGGTTAGATTTTAGTAGTCGAATGATGGGGTTTAAAAAGCAATTGTCAGTCGATGATGATTAAAAGAAGATAATTGGTAATATTAATCGAGCGGAGAAGGCTTGGGGTCGTTTGGGGCAGCCGCAACTTAATAATAAGCTGTTGCGTAGCAGTGGCGCAGTAACTGCTACGAGAAAACTACTGCGAAAAAGTTAATTGTTTATTTATTTTTGCAGTTTGAAACAGTTATACTGCAGCTATTTCTGGATAAATGACGCATTATGCCCTTATATAATAATGTTAATTGCAATAAAATTGTTCATATCAGTATAATTTATACTATAAAAGCAAATATTCAGTGCAGAACATTATAAAATAAAGATATACGTCTCACTTAATAATGAGTAGTATGGCTACCAACATTAAGAAAATGTTTATTAAAACAATAATTAATAATATGATAATATTACAGACAGTGTATGTCACGAGCTTAAGCGTTCTCTAAGAATACTTTTCATGCCCAATCACTCTCGACCTCCTCTCTTCTTCCTGCTTAGTTTTTGCTTGGTTTTTATTCTTGATTCCCCTCGCCTCCTCCTTTCTTCAGGTTTGTCTGCCCACCCCAAATTCCATCTTCTTCTTTGNAAAAAAATGCAATAATTTAATGTTTTTTTTTTATATCAAAATGTGACATTTTAGTGCACATCACATCCTTAACTTTAAGCATCTTATCTTTATCCCTCGTGACAACTAAATTATTAGACGATATAATTGAATTTGAAAGGCATACAATTAATCTACTTAGGATCTGTTTGGGGCAGCTACAACTTATTGAATAATCTACTGATAAGCTGATTAAAAATAATCTGCTGATAAGTTAGGTGCGGTGACTATTACAAATTTTTATTTTTTAAAAAAAGTCAGACTGTTGCAAGAAAGCTCGCACCGCACCTATCTAAGTGTGGTGTGAAAACACTGCTTTTAACGTTTTCAAAACGCATAAGTTGTTAAAAGCAGTTTACCCAAACATGTCAGGTGTGTTTTTAAAACGTCACCGCACCAAATAAGCCGCGTCAAACGGACTCTTAGTCAATAATGCTACATTGGTAGACATTCATAATAGTTTGCTCTTTTATATTTATATTTGCTAATGTATACTGGCTTGTTCATATTGTCTAATAACTTAGTTGTATTTATGTGAAAATTTAAAAATATTATTTTATAATTTAATTAATTAATTGAAAGTAGCATGTGTGATAAAAATAGACACATTATTAATAAAATTATTAGTATATCCTGAGATATTATGGGGCGCGACCCAATTGAATAAATCCACTATGTATGTAAGATTATAAAAGACTATACTTCCCTAAAATAAAAGAATTTTATATTATAAAGTTAGGAGCACATGCATCCACATATTTGGCATGATAAAATCTGCGGAAAATGGGGTAGATTTTAGTAGTCGAATGATGGGGTTTAAAAAGCAATTGTCAGTCGATGATGATTAAGAGAAGATAATTGGTAATATTAATCGAGCGAAGATGGCTTAGGGTCGTTTGGGGGCAGCTGCAACTTAATAATAAGCTGTTGCACAGCAGTGGTGTAGTAACTGCTGCGAGAAAACTACTGCGAAAAAGTTAATTGTTTATTTATTTTTGCAGTTTGAAACAGTTATACTGTAGCTATTTCTGGATAAATGACACATTTTGCTATTATATAATAATGTTAATTGCAATAAAATTGTTCATATCAGTATATTTTATACTATAAAAGCAAATATTCAGTGCATAACATTACAAAATAAAGATATATGTCTCACTTAATAGTTAGTAGTATGACTACCAACATTAAGAAAATGATTATTAAAACAACAATTAATAATATGATAATATTACAGACGGTGTATGTCACGAGCTAAGGCGTTCTCTAAGAATAATTTTCATGTCCGATCACTCTCGACGGTGGAAGTTTCCAGTCTATCTGCTCACCGAAAATAGTCACAATTTTTTGTGATTCTCCGTAGATATTTGTAAAACTGTCTCTCGTAACTATGTGGTTGACGTGAAGTGAGAAAGAAACATTGAATTTCACAGTAACAGTGCAATTTTCTGAAGGTACCATAATTTCTTGAAGTATTAATTTCTTGAGCTAATACTTCCAAAAAACATATCCTTAGACATAGTACAAGTAAAAAAATTAATAATATAAGTAATTAATTAAGGTTTTATGCAGCTGTGAATTATCAAAGCACTCAGTATATAAACCAACAAATCTATGATTACAATAAGACAACATACCATATAAAAAAAAGTTTTTTTGTTATCTTTAAACAACTAATATCAAACTCGTGTGTTTCACATTTGCATATCACAAAAAAACGTCATCCAGAAGAACCTCAAAATTCGTGGCACTAAGAAAAGGAAATTAATTTCGTTGACTTCACTAGGATTTCACGTGTAACACCAACCAATAGCGACATATATACTCAATTCAAAATAAACGTCCCTGTTAAGGGCATTTCCTTTTCGCCCTAGCCGCCTATAAGCCCCACCTCCCCCCTCTCCCATTCACTCACCTCTCCTCTCTTCTTCCTGCTTAGTTTTTGCTTGGTTTCTATTCTTGATTCCCCTCGCCTCCTCCTTTCTTCAGGTTTGTCTGCCCACCCCAAATTCCATCTTCTTCTTTGCCTTATCATTGCTCTACTACTTTTCTTCGATGTTATTCTTTTCTTCTTCTAATTATTTTTTTATTTTTTTATAATACAATCTAATTTATGTAATTATATTATGTTTTATTTCTTATTATTATTTAATATTAATTGCATTTTCTTAAATATTACACTAATTCTCTTAAAAATAAAAGCATTATGTAGATATGTTGTATGTCGTCTTCTTAAATTATCTACGACATGTCGAGATGCTATCAGTCATTTTTCTAAATTAGATAGGACATGTTGAAATGCTGCCAGTATTTTTCTCTTAATTTAATTACGCTATCAAATAATAAAATATAAGTATATTAAAAAAAATGAACTTATTATTAATGCATATAATATTTCCGTTTTTGTTCTAATTATTTATTTATTTCGCTCTCATATACTTCTATCATTCATTCTCATATTCTCACTAGAAATTGACTAGTATTTTACGAGACAATATTTTTCGCTTGTCGACACATTCAATTTTGTGCACTGCACTACCCATGAAAGAAGAGAGTTATTATGAGGCCCAACAAGTTACGAACGACGCAACTGAAGATAATGATGTTGAAGAAGAATTTGAGGACCACCAGCTACGAGAACGACCATTATGATTGCTTTCTCGATATACATCTTGTTCAGAGATCATTCCACATTGGCTGAGAAAATAATTGTATTATGAACTTCAAACTAACTTTTTTTTAAAATGGAGTTCCTCCCCATAATTCCCCCATCTCAAGAGCTCCTCAAAATTTTCCCTACTTCTAATTCTAAGATGAACTCTGGATAGGACTTGTATTTTTTTATTTATTTAATTAAACAATTATATAACTTTATTTTACTAAAAATTATGGATTTTGTTTAGAAGGAGAATTTATATATCATAGCACAGTATTTTTATATAATTACATATTTAACAAATAAATTTGATTATGTACGCGTATAAAATATGTATATCAAAATTATATCAAAATATATGCATAAAAGGTTTTTCATCACCGTCAGAAGTTAGTTTTTGCAATATTTTCGTAGTAGTACTTAGGATTTAATTGTTATTGGTCTGTTATCAATAATTTTTTATCAAACATGAATGTCGACATATTTTTAATAAGAAGTCTTCCAAATTCAAATTCAAAATCATTCGACCCTAATTTTAGCACGTTTATAGTTCAATTGACGTTTTGATGAGATGAACCCATTAATGTGAAAATTGGTTTAATCCAGGTCTAATCAAGCCTAGATCAAATTGTTGATGTATAATTGGAGGGTTTGGATCGTTAATTGAATATTCAAATGAACTCTAAATTTAACATTTATAGTTGAATCAAGCATATTAATGAGAGGAATCCATCGAGCCTAAGATCGCTCAATTATGAGGTCATTAAAACACCAAAATTCTTAAAAACATCACTTATCATTAAGGGAGGTCAGCATGAGCCGTCTCATTAGGTGGTTAAGAAATTTACATGCAAAAAGACCAAAGTAGCCCTCCTCAAAAGGCTATATAATTAAGGCCCATCTCTTCACATTAGGGGAGAGGAGAAGAGGAGAAATGGAACTTCAAAATTTGTTCTTGAGAGAAGACTCAACGAGTAAACAACAAGCTCTATAGCCACCAGCCACCGTCAACCTTTGGCCTCTCTAACCATCAGTCATCATCAATCATCGCTCACCGTCATCACCCAGTGCCGCCAACCAATGGTCATCAACGACCACTGCTTATGACCGTTGTAGCCAGACTACGGTTGTTATTGAATTTCCTAACACTTGTCATTTCTGACAAATATAATTTTTAATGTAAAATTATAGCATTCCTCTTTATCTTATGAGAGAATGACATACAATTGTACTTACATATATTTAGTGAATTATTTTAATTAGGCTAAACCCCATGATTTATTCCCTTCTGCTATTTATTTAATCTGTGTTTGTGTTGGATTTTGGTTCAACAATAAGACATTAAATTGTCACTCTAACGCCTCATAATTTTCAACCCACACTAATTATATAACTAGATATTAAAATTTAGGTGTAACTCTATGGAATATGTAAACATATAAGATTCTCAGAGTATTTATGTAAACTCCCTTTTAGAGAAACAATTCAAAATTTACATATTTAATTAACATTAAAAAGAAATATTATATATGTAAACACCCTATTTAAAGAAATACGCATATACATAACTTTATTTTGAGAGAAATTATCCATAAATTATATAATAATTAACATAAAAAATATAAATTTGAAAATTCTAAAAATTATTTCACTCATATATGAATTAAAATAATTTAAATTAAATTTNATTTAATTTATGTAATTGTATTATGTTTTATTTCTTATTATTATTTAATATTAATTGCACTTTCTTAAACATTGCACTAATTCTTTTAAAAATAAAAGCATTATGTAGACATGTTGTATGTCGTCTTCTTAAATTATCTACGACATGTCAAGATGCTATCAGTCATTTTTCTAAATTAGTTAGGACCGTTGAAATGGTGCCAGTATTTTCTCTTAATTTGATTACGCTATCAAATAATAAAATATAAGTATATTAAAAAAATGAACTTATTATTAATGCAATTAATATTTCCATTTTTGTCCTAATTATTTATTTATTTTGCTCTCATATACTTCTATCATTTATTCTCATATTCTCACAAAAAACTGACTAGTAATTTGCGAGACAATATTTTTCGCGTGTCGACACACATCTGATTTGTGCACCATCACTACCCATGAAAGAAGAGAGTTATTATAGGGCCCAACAAGTTACGAACGACACAACTGAAGATAATGATGTTAAAGAAGAATTTGAGGACTACCAGCTACGAGAACGACCATTATGATTGTTTTCTCGATATACATCTTGTTCATATCGAGAACAAGATATATTTACATATTTTATATACAAATATAAAATATGTATATGAAAATTATATCAAAATATATGCATAAAAGGTTTTACATCACCATTAGAAGTTAGTTTTTGCAATATTTTTTGTAGTAGTACTTAGGTTTAAGTATTATTGATTTGTTATCAATAAATTTTTATTAAACACGAATCTCAACATATTTTTGATAAGAAGCCTTTCAAATTCAAATTCAAAATCATTTGGCCCTGATTTTAGCATGTTTATAGTTCAATTGATGTTTTGATAAGATGAACCCATTAATGTGAAAATTGGTTTAATCCAGGTCTAATCCAGCCTAGATCAAACTGTTGATGCATAATTGGAGGGTTTGGATCGTTAATTGAATATTCAAATAACTCTAAATTTAGCATTTATAGTTGAATCAAGCATATCTATGAGAGGAATCCAACGAGCCTAAGATCGCTCGATTATGAGGTCATTAAAACAACAAAATTCTTAAAAACAACACTTATAATTAAGAGAGGTATGCATGAGCCGTTTCATTAGGTGGTTAAGAAATTTTCATGTAAAAAGTCCAAAGTACCCCCCCTCAAAAGGCTATAATTAAGCCCCATCTCTTCACATTAGGGGAGAGGAGAAGAGGAGAAATGGAACTTCAAAACTTGTTCTTGAGACAAGACTCAACGTGTAAACAACAACCTCTATAGCCACCAGCCACTGTCAACCTTTGGCCTCTCTAACCATCAATCATCAACAATCATCGCTCACCGTCATCACCCGATGCCGCCAACCAATGGTCATCAGCGACCACTGCTCATGACTGTTGCAGCCAGACTACGGTTGTTATTGAATTTCCTAACACTTGTCATTTCTGACAAATATAATTTTTAATGTAAAATTATAGCATTCATCTTTATCTTATGAGAGAATGACATACCATTGTACCTACATATATTTAGTGGATTATTTTAATTAGGCTAGACCCCATGATTTATTCCCATATAGGGTTTTCCCCCTAAAAAAAATTAGTGTTTCTTTCTGCTATTTCCTTAATCTGTGTTTGTGTTGAATTTTCGTGCAACAATAAGACATCAAATTGTCACTCTAATCCCTCATAATTTTCAACCCACATTAATTATATAACCATATATTAAAATTTAGGTGTAACTCTATGGGATATATAAACATATAAGAATTGCAGAGTATTTATGTAAACTCCATTTTAGAGAAACAATTCAAAAATTACATATTTAATTAACATTAAAAAGAAATATTATCTATACGCATATACATAACTTTATTTGGAGAGAAATTATCCATAAATTATATAATAATTAACATTAAAAAAATAAATTTAAAAATTCTAAAAATTATTTCACTCATATATGAATTAAAATAATTTAAATTAAATTTTCTCCATTATTTAAAACAGATATCATTGATGGGCTCAGTCCATTAATAACTATTATGGGCTTCAAGGCAACAGCAATTCCCCAGATGCGGGCCAGCGGGGGCCTGGATGTTCATATATACTAATCTATGGCATGCAATTCAAATACGAAAATAAAATGGAGTTTAATTTTATATGCTCAACATATTTATATTAAATTTTCTAAAAGTTTTACATGCATGCTACTCAATTCTTACGTGCTTACATATCTAACTCTCGGTCTGTTGGTTGGCATCGTCAGTATAAGACCCGCAGGCCAGGTTCGAATCCACTCTGACGGCGAGAGTCTTAAAAGATAGTACTTGAATTGTTAGGCACATTAGAAGACTCGTATAATAGCCTCTGACCATTATATCACGAAATAAAATGGTGCATTCTATCACTGGAATTAAAATAGTCATTTTCTTATGTGATCAAAAAAATTAGATGTTAGATTGTGAATACATAAGAGTTTGGTGGTGTGCATGCAAATGCACGCCTTTTTCTCTTATGCCTATATTTTTTTGTGGTCTTTATGATATCAATTATACATATATAATGTGTATAAAATTATCTTTTTATTTAAAAGTGATTTTTTTTATTTTGAATCCATTAAATTAAAGTATATGGTAATAATATGTTTTTATAAGACTTTTTTCTAGCAAAGTGGAATATTTTGATTATTGAAATGATGAGAAAAATTCATTCTACAAAATATTTAAAATTTTGGTTACCTAAATATAATACCTTAAAGTTTGAGTTATCAAAATGATCTTACAACGAAAACCCAAACACAATTATTTAAAAATGGGGCACGTATAGACATAATGCACTCGATCATTTTGCATAGCATTTCGTCTAACGTAGTGTCCTAACCAGTATCTAAGTGAGTGCAGGGTTATGTTAGCAGGCTGACGCGTGGATTAACGGTGTCGCTATCACCGAGTCTGTCCTAAGGATCCAATGATTCTAAGAGATGTCGCTATATGCAGGTTTTGTAAAAACTTTTGAAAAATGTGACCTCTTGTACTATCTAAGCTAATATGAAAATAGTTTCAAATTAGATTTTGAGAGTATGATGCAAATATAATAAAAATATAATTTTTCTTTTACTTTTAATAGTTCATAGAAAAGAAAAGACTAAGTGACACTTTTTGACCCCTTGAAACCTTAGCACAACATGTGTGTGTCAGTCACTGTGTGATAGCTAGTTTTGCCCAACAAGACATCCTCGTGGGTAATACTAGTTGTCACGTCGTGACGAACAATAAGTCAATCAGCTAGCAAGCTAGCTTCATCATTAAGATGAGCGGAAGCCACATGCAAAACCAAACTGATCTGGTGCAGCGCTGTGACAGAGTGTGGGCTATCACAAAGTATCAAACATTCATCATTGGCATACGATTACGTATATCATTGATGAATGCATCGACAGTGTGATGACGTACATGTAAATGCAACACAAATGGGAAAGTGTGTGTCAGGACGACAGTGACTTGGAGGTTGGGTGTGTCGTATAGGCAGTGAGCTGGAGGGTGGGTGTGTCGTGGAGGTAGTGACTCAAGGGGTGGGTGTATCGTGGAGATAGTGACTCGAAGGGGTGGGTGTGTCAATAAGGCAGTGACACGAAAGGTGCCTATGATAGTCTGGAGCAGCATTGCATGAATGAAAGGATGCAACCCCCGTGGTGGGGAATTGCACAACTGATTTGCCCATTAGCGAGACACCCATGCACATGATGTGAAAATGTGAAGGAGAAGTGTGTGAAAATACAAATCCAAATGCAAGACTTAAAACACAAGTCATGGGCATGCAGGACGCCATGTAAAATGTCATGCAAAGCTAAGGTACAAGTGCAAACATGCAAGTATAAACACCCAGGGTGTTGATGTACCATGACAAGGGGTGTCACGAAGTATGCATGAATGGTAGTGCCAAAGTGGAGCATATACGCCCGCTACGAGCATATGAGGGCATAAGCTCGTGGATTTGCGACGAGATTTGTGGTGTTAATGTGATCACACAAGTAGCATGAGACCAACATGCAATGATGCAACATACAAATGGGGTTGGTGGACTTGATCAGATCGGTTGCGGCCGATTGATCGACACAACGAATGTGGTCAATTAGACCAATGTGGGTTGTTGATCAACAAAAAAGGGGTCGGTCGAACCGTCCAGATTGGTGGAGGTTGATCAGACAGGCCAACTAGAGGATTCGATTGAATTGATCGAGCTAGTAGAGGTCGATTGTTCGAAACAATAAATGCAGTTGATTTGGTTGTCTTAAAGGGCTGATTGACGAGGAAGAATCGATCGAACCTATCAGACTAGTGGTGATAGCGTCAGTCGAGCTGATGATAAAAAATTGATCAAGTTGATCAAGTCGATGGAGGCTGATTGTTCGAATTAAAGGAGGTCGACGATCGGGTTGGCGAAGCTAGCCAATCAACAAAGAAGAGTCAGTTGAGCCGATCAGACTGGTGGCGATCGATAGGACAAACCGTCAGAAAAGGTCAATCGAGTAAATCAAGCCGGTGACGATCGATCGACTGAGTCGACGATGATATTCGTCTTAGCCATTCATCATGTGCGGCCAGCCGATGAAAAATGACATTATGCAATTATAAATTCATGTGAGGAAAGCCATATGAATGCAAACATATGATTAAAATGGAGATTTGATCATGCTCGATAACAAAGACAAGTTTGTCCTAACGATCTCATGTGTTACCCTGATTAGGCGAATAGACGTCACTACAAAGCGACGAGCATCCGCTTCCACACAAATAAATTCCATGGGAAAAATATTCACGGCATAAGGGAGCATCAAAGTCATGAGACTTTTCGATCTGCAAGCCCAAACAACTGATTTCGCTCTCCTCCATCGTGAGAACGAAATCGCTGGTGCAAATGCGAGGTTACGACGACACCGGGCGTTGAGATTTTGTGCTAGAAATAAAATGATAAATTTATTTCATAGGACTCATGGCGCAAAAGCTTTTAACCTATGGGGTTTCCTCTAACAAAACCAAGAAACTTAAAATAAATTCTCTAACATTTGAACCTAGGGGGCTTAAGAAATTGTGAGGGTTTTTAGAGAAATTTCACCTATGTGATGGTTGGGGATAAGTTCTTTTTGCTTGTACTCGTTCTGATGTTGCTCTGGAGATGCTTCAGCAATGCTCTCCTAAGGTTCCAGCTAAGCTTCGCTAATGAACAAAGAAATTCTCCTTTGAAAGGAGAATTCAGCAAGACTCTGGTGAAGTTCCATGCTCCAACGAGGCTCTGACGATGCTCCTTTTCACAAGCTAGGACAAAGCTCTTCTAGACTTGACCTCCGGAAAGTTGTTCGGAGGAAGGAGATGACCAAAAAAGAGGAGAAATGAAGAAGAAGGAGAAGGAATTAGAAGAGGGCCAACTTCTTCAGCTTTTCCTTGAGGAGGATGAAAGATCCCTCTCTAGATCTTCTTGCTACAAAAGCTTCTCCAACTGAAAGCTTTGGGATCTC
This sequence comes from Phalaenopsis hybrid cultivar, assembly GCA_002079205.1. NCBI lineage: Eukaryota > Viridiplantae > Streptophyta > Magnoliopsida > Asparagales > Orchidaceae > Phalaenopsis > Phalaenopsis hybrid cultivar. The sequence continues at coordinate 216,241 of JXCR01149078.1, forward strand.
CAAGGGAAGTTCTCTATAGCTTTCACACCCTTGGGGAAGAAGAACAACTCACATAGAAAATGCCCTAGCCATAATGGAAGAGAATGGGAGGGGTGCTGCCTTGATTGCTTCTCCTTCTTCATATAGGCTTTACTTGCCTTTCTTCTCCTCCAAGAGCTCTAAGTGTCCAAAGGATGGACACATGGACACTCCAGCTTATGCCCTGCTATTTATCCTTTAATCATTCCTTAAAAAAGGCAATTTAAGTGGTTTCTAGTGGGGTTTGATAGAGATGCTGTGGAGAAAATTGGAAAGGCGAGCGACCCGGCGCGGTCAGGTATGAGACCCGACTTAATTATGTCGAACTCTCTGTTTGGGTGGCGTGGTCACACCACCCTCGGGCTTGATCATGCAACCTAAAGGTCATAAGCATCTTCAAGGATTCGGGCATGGTCACGCCCAAGACCTAGTGTAATTGCATCGTGCTCTCGATTTGGATGGTGTGGTCACACCTTATTCAAGCGTGGTCACGTCACCTGAGGACCCTGGACGCTTTTCAGGAGTTTATGGCATGGGCACACCAGGACGTGAGCGTGGTCACAGCAGGGGTTGCGCATGGCTACTCCCAATCCAGGCGTGGTCATGTCAGATCCCCACAAATATGGACCTCAGGAAAAGTCTGACAGAGGGGATTTCAAGCTACTTGTGAACCCTGAATTCCTGAATATGAGTATGACATTACCCTCGATCTTCCATAGAAGCTGTAAATGCGTCTCAAGGGTTAAGAAAGCATTTCGTACGTACGTTGCATCAAAAATAGTTGCCACAAAAAATATTCGATACTTATTTATCATTATTATCAACCCTATTATTTTTACTTATTCTTTATTCTTGCGAGAAACTAATAGTTGTATTCAGCTCCATAGCACAAAGAAGCTAGTAACAACAATTGATTAGGGAAGATAAGACTTGAATCTTATATTGACCATTCTGAGTGGGCCTACAATCCTTTTAACTTTGAGTTNGTCATTTTCTTATGTGATCGAAAAAATTAGATGTTAGATTGTAAATACATAAGAGTTTGGTGGTGTGTATGCAAATGCACGCCTTTTTCTCTTATGCCTAGATTTTTTGTGGTCTTTTATGATTTCAAATATACATATATAATGTGTATAAAATTTATCTTTTTATTTAAAAGTGAATGTTTTTTTTTTTTTTTTGAATCCATTAAATTAAAGTATAAAGTAATAATATGTTTTTATAAGACTTTTTTTTCTAGCTAAGTGGAATATTTTGATTGTTGAAATGATGAGAACAATTCATTCTACAAAATATTTAAAATTTTGGTTAACTAAATATAATACCTTAAAGTTTGAGTTATCAAAATGATCTTACAACGAAAACCCAAACACAGTTATTTAAAAATGGGGCACGTATAGATAGAATGCACTCGATCATTTTGCATAGCACATTGTCTAACGTAGTGTCCTAACCAGTATCTAAGTGAGTGCAGGGTTATGTTAGCAGGTTGATGCATGTATTAACGGTGCCTTAAAAATGGGGCACATATAGACATAATGCACTCGATCATTTTGCATAGCACATCGTCTAACGTAGTGTCCTAACCAATATCTAAGTGAGTGCAGGGTTATGTTAGCAGGCTAATGCGTGTATTAACGGTGTCGCTATCACCGAGTCCTTCCTAATGATCCAATGATTATAAGAGATGTCACTATATGCAGGTTTTGTAAAAGCTTTTGAAAAATGTGACCTCTTGTACTATCTAAGCTAATATGAAAATAGTTTCAAATTAGATTTTGAGAGTATGAAGCAAATATAATAAAAATATAATTTTTTTTTACTTTTAAAATAGTTCATAGAAAAGAAAATTCTAAGTGACACTTTTAGACCCCTTGAAACCTTAGTTTCAACATGTGTGTGTCAACATGTGTGTGTCAGTCACTGTGTGATAGCTAGTTTTGCCCACCAAGACATCCTCATGGGTAATACTAGTTGTCACATCGTGACTAACAGGAAGTCAATCAGCTAGCAAGCTAGCTTCGTCATTAAGATGAGCGGAAGCCACATGCAAAAGCAAAGTGATCTGGTGCAGTGTTGTGACAGAGTGTGGGGCTATCACAAAGTAGCAAACATTCATCATTGGCATACGATGATGTATATCATTGATGAATGTGTCGACATTGTGATGACGTGCATGTAAATGCAACACAAATGGGAAAGTGTGTGTCAGGACAACAGTGACTTGGAGGGTGGGTGTGTCGTATAGGCAGTGAGCTGGAAGGTGGGTGTGCCTTAGAGAGAATGACCCAGAGGATGGGTGTGTCATGGAGACAACAACCCGGAGGGTGGGTGTGTCGTGGAGGTGGTGACTCAGAGGGTGGGTGTATCGTGGAGATAGTAACCCGAAATGGTGGGTGTGTCGATGAGGCAGTGACACGAAAGGTGCCTATGATAGTCTGGAGCAGCATTGCATGAATGAAAGGATGCAACTCCAGTGGTGGGGAATTACATAACTGATTTGCTCATTAGCGAGCTACCCATGCACATGATGTGCAAATGTGAAGGAGAAGTGTGTGAAAATACAAATCCAAATGCAAGACTTCAAACACAAATCATGGGCATGCAGGACGCCATGTAAAATGTCATGCAAAGCTAAGGTACAAGTGCAAACATGCAAGTATAAACACCCAGGGTGGTCATGTACCATGACAAAGGGTGTCACGAAGTATGCATGAATGGTAGTGCCAAAGTGGAGCATATACGCCCACAACGAGCCTATAGGGCATAAGCTCGTGGATTTGCGACGAGGTTTGTGGCGTTAATGTGATCACACAGGCAGCATGAGACCAACATGCAATGATGCAACATACAAATGGGGTTGGTGGACCTGATCTGACTGGTGGCGGCCGATCGATCAACCCAACGAATGTGGTCAATTAGACCAATGTGGGTTATTGATCAACAGAAAAGGGGTCGGTCGAACCGCCAGATTGGTGGAGGTCCATCAGAAAGGCCAACGAGAGGATTCGATTGAATTGATCGAGCTAGTGGAGGTCGATTGTTTGAAACAACAAATACGATTGACTAGGCTGACTTAAATGGTTGATTGACGAGGAAGAATTGGTCGAACCTATCAGACTAGTGGTGATAGCGTCAGTCGAGCCGACGATAAAAAATTGATTGAGCCGATGGAGGCTGATTGTTCGAATTAAAGGATGTCTACGATTGGGTCAGCGAAGCTAGCCAATCGACGAAGAAGAGTCAGTTGAACCGATCAGACTAGTGGCGATCGATAGGCCAAACCGTGAGAAAAGGTCAATCGAGTCAATCAAGCCGGTGACGATCAATCGACTGAGTCGACGATGATATTCGTCTTAGTCATTCATGATGTGCGGCCAGCCGATGAAAAATGACATTTTTATGCAATTAGAAAATTCATGTGAGGAAAGCCATATGAATGCAAACATATGCATAAAATGGAGATCTTATCATGCTCGATAACAAAGACAAGTTTGTCCTAACGATCTCATTTGTTACCCTGATTGGGCGAACAGACGTCACTACAAAGCGAAAAGCATCCACTTCCATTTGCCTGGCACAAATAAATTCCATGGGAAAAATATTCACGGCATAGGGGAGCATCAAAGTCATGAGACTTTTCAATCTCTAAGCCCAAACAACTGATTTCGCTCCCCTCCATCGTGAGAACGAGATCGCTGGCGCAAATGCGGGGTTACGACGACCCTGGCGTTGAAATTTCGTGCTAGAAATAAAATGATAAATTTATTTCGTAGTACTCATGGCGCAAAATCTTTTAACCTATGGGGTTTCCTCTAGCAAAACCAAAAAACTTAAAATAAATTCTCTAACATCTGAACCTAGGGGGGGCTTAAAAATGAAAATTATGAAGGTTTTTAGAGAGATTTCACCTATGTGATGGTTGGGGATAAGTTCTTTTTGCTTGTCCTCGTTCTGATGTTGCTCTGGTGATGCTTCAACAATGCTCTCCTGAGGTTCCAGCGAAGCTTCGCTAATGAACAAAGAAATTCTCCTTTGAAAGGAGAATTTGGCAAGACTCTTGTGAAGTTCCATGCTCCAACAAGGTTCCAATGATGCTCCTTTTCACAAGCCAGACGAAGCTCTTCTAAACTTGACCTCCATAAAGTTTTTCAGAGGAAGGAGATGACCGGAAAAGAGGAGAAATGAAGAAGAAGGAGAAGGAATTAGAAGAGCGCCAACTTCTTCAGCTTTTCCTTGAGGAGGATGAAAGATCCCTCTCCATATCTTCTTGCTGCAAAAGCTTCTCCAAAGGGAAGCCCCAGGATCTCCAAGGGAAGCTCTCTATAGCTCTCACACCTTTGGGGAAGAAGAAAAACTCACATAGAAAATGCCCTAGCCACAATGGAAGAGAATGGGAGGGGTGTTGCCTTGGTTGCTTCTCCTTCTTCATATAGGCATTACTTGCCTTTCTCCCCCTCCAAGAGCTCCAAGTGTCCAAAGGATGGACACATGGACACTCCAGCTTATCCCCTGCTAATTAGTCTCTAATCATTCCTTAAAAAAAGGCAATTTTAGTGGTTTCCAGCGGGGTTTGGTAGAGATGCTGAGGAGAAAATTGGAAGGCGGGTGACCCAGCGCGGTCAGGTCTGAGACCCGACTTAATTATGTCAAGCTCTCTGTTTGGGTGGCGTGGTCACACTACCCTCGGGCTTAGTCATGTTGCCTAAAGGCCATGGGCACCTTCAAGGATTCGGGCATGGTCACGCCCAAGACCTAGTGTAATTGCATCGTGCTCTCGATTTGGATGGTGTGGTCACGTCTTACTCAAGCGTGGTCACGTCAATTGAGGGCCCTGGACGCTTTTCGGGAGTTTATGGCATGGGCACACCAGGACGTGAGCGTGGTCACAACAGGGGTTGAGCATATCCACGCCCAATCCAGGCGTGGCCATGTCAGATCCTCACAAAGATGGACCTCAAGAAAAGCCTGGCATAGGGTATTTCAAGCTACTTGTGAACCCCGAAGGCCTGAATATGAGTAGTACATTACCCTCGATCTTTCATAGAAGCTGTAAATGCATCTCAAGGGTTAAGAAGGCATTTCGTACGTGCGTTGCATCAAAAATGGCTGCCATCACAAAAAATATTCGATACTTATTTATCATTATTATCAACGCTATTATTTTTATTTATTCTTTGTTCTTGCGAGAAACTAATAGTTGTTTTCAACTCTATAGCAAAAGAAGCTAATAACAACAATTTGTTAGGGAAGATAAGACTTGAATCTTATATTGACCATATTCTAAGTGGGCCTACAATCCTTTCAACTTTGAGTTTGCTTCTGGGCTATCAATAGACCAAGTCAATGTTGGGATCAATTTCATTAGTTATAAGCAAACATAAAAAACTATATATCTTAGATATATAATATAAATATTTGCAAAAAAAAAAAAATTTATCTTTTTAGTCAAAACGTGTCTTCTTGACCGCCGCTGACCCCACCAACCATACGCCTCCTTTCTTACCCCCTCTTTCAAACGCTGCACGTTTCCCGTGGCTAATGCGTAATTAAGAAGCAAGTTTTAATTTTTTATTTTAAACAATATGATACTTAAATTTTGGGAATTTTACACAACAGGTTTTATTTATTTACATATCTACCCCCTAAATTTTGATTCATAGATTTAAAATATTTTTCTGTTAGAAATCTATGATGTATTTTACTTTTAAAAGTTATTAATAATTATATTTACAAGATTTTAGTGATTTTCAAATCATGTAAAACTGTGTGAGGCATACTCAAGATTCGGAGCTGTAGTAACTTCGAGGGAGAATAGGGGAGAGAGAGAATAAATGAACACGCACAGACTTGTCCGGTAGGGGTGAACGAGGAGTGCTTATTGCGTTTGGACACTGCACGCAAATTTGCGTGTGGTATCGGATTCGTACCACCGAAATACTATTTTTTTTTTTGAGTGGGCCCCACTCTAAAATTTTTTACTGACCTAATCGGACACCACAAGTAAATTTACACCACACGCACAAATTTTTCGTGAACGAGAGTATTTCAGGACTTTGTGAAGCATTTTATATATTATAATTTGGGAGATTACAATAGTTGAAGAGGGTCTCCCTAAAAGAGATGGGTCTAGAGAAGAGCTTAGAGGGGTCAAAGCATAAGGAGGCAAAAAGTCTAATACATGCTATGGACCGGGTCAAGGGTGGAAAATTAAATGTATGAACCTTTTTAATAGGGGCATTATAGGACATTTTTCGTGTTTTAACTAATTTTGCCAATTTTTTTTGTGTCGGGACCTCTGATCAGCATGTTCTTGGGTCGATCGATCAAGCTGGTGTTGATAGGTTATCTTGTCTCGATACTAGTGTGTCTTTGTTCTGGGAAGCCGGTTGGCTTTGAAAGTTGTAGCTGGTCAGTCTTAGGGTGGTCGATCGGCTTACATGTTTCTTGGTGATCTTTGAATATTTTTTAGGGATTTATTAAGAGAGCCTCATGTAGATAATTGTGGGATTGCTAAGGGTACTAGACATTTGTTCGGTTATTCCCGTGAATGTTCGTTCCTGGTCGGCCTGAGTGGCCCTTTGGTTGTCTGACTCGCCTTCAGTCGATTGATACTCTTTTGATCAATCCTCAGCCCTTCAACTAGCTAATGATCTTCAGCTCTAATGCTTTAGGAGTACTTGTAACTTTTCGTCAAAGAGATAATCTTCGGTTTATGTCTTCTAATCTAAACCTTTAGATTTTCTCGAGATCCGTGCAGATCATTTTTTATGTATTCACATACCACTCAATTCATGCATATTTACATTTCTAACACCTAAATTTTACTTTTTACATATATACCATCTTACTTATGCTTGAAAAGTTGAGTTTAAATCAGGATGATGATTTTTTAATGTGATATGAATGATGATTGTATAAACGTGAACATTAAAATTTAAGTGTTATATATATAAATATGTAGAAGTTGGTGATTTGTATGTAAATGCACCAAATATTTTAAGTTTGAGTATCAGTATTTAAAATGTATACGAATTGCGTGGTATGAATGTAAACGCCCCTTAAAATTTAGGTTTTTGAGACAGTCTAATTGTTGACTTTTATTTTAAAAATTTTAATTTTTTTCCATATTTTAAATTACATTTTTTAATTGTAATTTAAATGACATATTCATGTGTTATTCATGTGTTATTGATGTGTTATTGTGTTATTATAACATCAGGAATATTCTTAGGACACAATAACACATGAATAACACACAATAACACATTAATAACACGGGGGAGAATATTTCCCGTGTTACTACGCCGTTTTTTTCTTTGTCGCGCGCGGTGTCGTGGCGTGATTTCATTGGCTACGCACGTTCCTCTACGTGCGTAGTAGTGATGTAATATTTTTTCCTAGAGAAGAGCTTAGAGGGGTCAAAGCTTAAGGAGGCAAAAAGTCTAATACATGCTATGGACCGGGTCAAGGGTGGAAAATTAAATGTATGCACCTTTTTAATAGGGGCATTATATGACATTTTCGTATTTTAACTAATTTTGCCAAATTTTTGTGTGTCGGGACCTTCTGATCAGCATGTTCTTGGGTCGGTCGATCAAGCTGGTGTTGGTAGGTTATCTTGTCTCGATACTAGTGTGTCTTTGTTCTGGGAAGCCGGTTGGCTTTGAAAGTTGTAGCTGGTCAGTCTTAGGGTGGTCGATCGGCTTACATGTTTCTTGGTGATCTTTGAATATTTTTTAGGGATTTATTAAGAGAGCCTCATGTAGATAATTGTGGGATTGCTAAGGGTACTAGACATTTGTTCGGTTATTCCCGTGAATGTTCGTTCTTGGTCGGCCTGAGTGGCCCTTTGGTTGTCTGACTGGCCTTCAGTCGATTGATACTCTTTTGATCAATCGTCAGCCCTTCAACTAGCTAATGATCTTCAGCTCTAATGCTTTAGGAGTACTTGTAACTTTTCGTCAGTCTTCTAATCTAAACCTTTAGATTTTCTCGAGATCCGTGCAGATCATTTTTTATGTATTCACATACCACTCAATTCATGCATATTTACATTTCTAACACCTAAATTTTACTTTTTACATATATACCATCTTACTTATGCTTGAAAAGTTGAGTTTAAATCAGGATGATGATTTTTTAATGTGATATGAATGATGATTGTATAAACGTGAACATTAAAATTTAAGTGTTATATATATAAATATGTAGAAGTTGGTGATTTGTATGTAAATGCACCAAATATTTTAAGTTTGAGTATCAGTATTTAAAATGTATACGAATTGCGTGGTATGAATGTAAACGCCCCTTAAAATTTAGGTTTTTGAGACAGTCTAATTGTTGACTTTTATTTTAAAAATTTTAATTTTTTTTCATATTTTAAATTACATTTTTTAAAAGTAATTTATTAGGGAAAGCGTTTTTAGAAATAAAAAATAAATAAAATTACCGTGCAAATATATGATATCAATTAATTTTATATGGGCTAGTTTGTATTATTCTGTTTTTCTTTTTTTTTTTTTTTAACTTTACATATTTTTTTCCATAAATTTATTTTTAATAATTTTTTAAAATAATTAGTATAATTTTTAAATATTTTGAACATTTTCAAAATCAGTTTATTTATTTATTTATTTAAACTTATCATATATATGTGACTTCAATTAAAAAATAAGCTAAAAAAACAAAAAAATATATATATATAATATATACCTCCTACACCATTAAATATTTGGGTAGTTTACATACATACCACCAAATTTATATGAATTTGCACATCTAACAACTTTACTTTTTATATTTTTGCCATTCAAATATTTCAAATTATATAAAAATAATGACACTTTAACCTTTAAAATTTGAATGACAAGTTTTATTTATTTTTTTGGTAAATGAAAGACGAGTTCCTGCATATGTATGGTTGCACAATAAATATCAATTCGATCCGGACCCGACTCAAAAATATTGGGCTCGAGATGAACCAAATAATTTTCGGGTTGGATTTGTGTTAGAAATTCAACCTAATTAATTTTTCGGTTGTGTTAGAGCTGACCACCTTCGAACACAAAATTGATTTGAAATTAGTATACCAACCGAAAATAAACTCGATTAACTCGAAATCACCCCCGCAAAATTCAAAATTGACTCGATTAACTCGTCGTAACTTTGACAAGTTCTAATCAGTGGGTCGAAAGCAAGTTAGATTCGAGTCGGCTTTCTAAACAAATGAATATTCATGTCAAGTATGGGCCAAGTCATTTTGGATTGGGTCAATTTCAGATCAAATCGAAACCCAACCCATAAATCCAATTTAAGAACCATAAAGGCATTTATATAAAAATAGAAATTTAAATTATTTACTGAGTGGTATATGTAAATTTTTCTAAATATTTTTCATATAAAATTTTAATTATTTGTCAAATATTNGAATAGAAACTTGAAATATTTACTGAGTGGTATATGTAAATATTTCTAAATATTTTTCATATAAAATTTTAATTATTTGTCAAATATTTTAATATTTAAATTATATAAATATAAGAATAAAAGATAATCAGTAAATTAACGAGCCTTAAGGCCCACGGATGAAATCCAGCCAGGGCCTGGAAACTTCGGAAAACGTACAAACCGCCTTTGGTTTCGCTGCTCCTGGTTATATAACGACGCCCTAGGCTCACTCATTTCCCTCATTCCCTTCTCTCTTGCTCTCGCTCCAATCTGCAGACCACCCTTCTTCTATCGGAGAAATCAAAGCCGATTTCACCTCGAGCTTTGATTTCTGCAATCAATTCTTGATTAGGNCCCTGGAAACTTCGGAAAACGTACAAACCGCCTTTGGTTTCGCTGCTCCTGGTTATATAACGATGCCCTAGGTTCACTCATTTCCCTCATTCCCTTCTCTCTCTCTCTCTCTCTCTCTCGCTCCAATCTGCAGATCCCCCTTCTTCTATCCGAGAAATCAAAGCCGATTTCACCTCGAGCTTTGATTTCTGCAATCAATTTCTAATTAGGTGTGATTGCCACCGCATCAGATATTCAGATCCATGGCGGAAGAACGGAGATGCCAAGAAGGTATGCGATGCGCGAACAACTGCGGTTTCTTCGGCAGCCCTGCAACCCTAAACCTCTGCTCGAGCTGCTACCGCGATCATCTTAAAACAGAGCAGGATCTGATCGCCGTGGAGAAATCCCTCATGGCTGCCACCTTCTCCTCCTCCTCCTCCTTCTCTTCCTCTTCCGTAGACGCCGTGCTTTCCTCCTCTCCTCCCTTCTCCGCCGCCGTATGTGCACCGGCGGTCGCCGATGAGCCGGCGGAGGAGAGGCCGAGAAGGTGCACGGCTTGCCGGAAAAAGGTGGGGCTGACCGGGTTCAAGTGCCGTTGCGGATCGACGTTCTGTGGGGCCCACCGGTACCCGGAGCATCACGCCTGCGATTTCGACTATAAGTCGGCCGGCCGGGATTCGATTGCCCGGTCCAACCCGGTGGTCCAGGCCGATAAGCTGCGGAAGATTTGAGATAGCTTTTCCTTTGATGTTGATCGACGGCTGGGATTGAATCGGCGAGTCGGGTTGGGCCCGCTCCGGTCCGATTCGCTTCGCTTGGGTTTGCCGGGTCTTTCTTCGCTTTTGAAATTTTCTGTTTTTAAATGTAATTTTAATGCGGTAGGTTAAATTTGTGGTTTCAGGAATTACGTCAGTAATGATGATAGCTGTTTCATTCGTGGAAACTATTTATTGGAATTTTTAATTTTTAATTTTGCATAAATATAAAATTAAATTAATTAAATATTCATGAAATGCATTAATTGAAAGGTTCTGAACTCATTATTATTAAATTTCGACCGTAATAAATTAATTTAATATATTTCCGATGACGTGGCAAAATCTTGACACGTAAAGCTTTCTACGGCGTATATGCTGAGCCTCGAAAGCCTAATCGTGTAAGGCACTCTATGTTCAGCATTGCATACATCAGTAATCTATAAGTAGGGTACAAATAGGATATTGAGAGGTTATATTCGAGTTATACTCAATATAATTTATTGTAATCTATAAATATATGAAAACAAAATCGTGGAACTTACCAGGGGTATAATGTAGTTATAATCTCTCAATATCCTCTCTATAACCTGCATCACGTCTTACGTACTCAAAAAAATTTTCCTGTGTGAGTGTGTGTTTTTCCACTTTAATAATGATTTTTGTTAAATTTAAATGTAAATATGTTTCCATTTGTGATTATTGGGTTTAAAACGTTGCAAACATACCCCCGATTCCTATGGATTTAGTTATCTAATATGGCACCCTAAACATTACAATTTACAAATTAAGCACCCTCTTTTATGTATATTTCAAATTCCCACTTAAATATCAAAGGACATGATAAAACAACCACTCATATTTTTCATTTTTTTTTTATCAAATTCACATTGGTTTGATAGGGGCATTCATAAATATATCTTAAAAAAATTAATAGGGTGTTTGATTTGTAAATAGCAATATTTTGAATGCCTTTCATGTAATTATCTCTAAAGTATTTAATTTTAATATATTTGATGTGATATTAAAGATTTGGATGTTATAAATGTAACAAAAAAAAAAAAGTTTTATATTATAAATTCAATAGAAATTGGGTGGTATGTATGTAAATGCGCCTAAAGAAAATTGGAGAGTTTCTGAAATGATTATATGGATTTATAAGAATATGTTTTAGGTTGGGGGGAGCAATTGTGGAAATAAGAGGGGTTATGGGGGCAGTTGTCCTTTTAGATTTTTAAAAACCATTAAATTTAAATATATAGTTTAATTTTTTTAAATATTTTTATAAATATTAAACAAAAGTCATTTTAAATTAATTAGGAATATTTATGATATATGCATTATAGGAATTCAGCTTATTTTTTTATATCAATAGCCTACTATTAAAGCATGAATATTTTTTTTATGGCTTTC
>JXCR01149078.1:228233-238810 GCA_002079205.1 Phalaenopsis hybrid cultivar
TTTTTTTTATGGCTTCCGATAATTTATGGAGGGCAGCTGAGGATCTGCTTGGGGCAGCTGCAGCTTATTCAATAATCTGCGGATAAGATGATTAAAAATAATCTGTTGATAAGCTATGTGCGGTGGCTATTACAATTTTTTATTTTTTTGCAAAAACCAGACCGGCTAGAAAGTTGTTATCGCACCTAGATAGGTGCGGCGTGAAAACAGTGTTTTCAGCATTTTGAAAACGCATAAGCTGTCAAAATGCAGTTTACACAAACATGTCAATTGCGTTTTCAAAACGTAACTGCATCAAATAAGCTGCCTCAAACGGACCCTAAATCACCTATATTTAACCATGTAAACAAAGGAATTCATGACGACCTTTGCACTCTGACAATATCCCGACAAGTTATTACCCCTTGTTGTAAGTCGGTAAGCCATCGGTAACATAAGCAACGGCCAGAAACCCATCAAACTATATTAAAGGGTGACAGTTGGTTTTATGTAGGTAAGCCATTGGAAATAACTGATGAGTGAATCGGTCGGCAAGCTGAAGCATAAATTGACAATTGTAATTTGGTCATAGATTTATGGGCAGACAAAATGTGTTGTCGCTTCATCGTCAACCGAAGGAATGATCGTTGGTTTTTCATCGTATATTAACCGACAGATGATAGCTGTCGGAATCACGACAAATGAACTCGAACATGTCAAATAATCGTAGGAAAACTGTTGGAAATATGTAGAATCCAAAAGAGTAAATAAATATCCTTCTTCGTCATTACAATCTCATTCATGCATTCGTAACACATACAAATCAAATGAGTACAATTTACCGATCCAAACTGACATTAAACTAATATAACTGATGCGTGCTAGAAAATTCGCGGCGGTAGAGTAATGGATTATCGTCTTAGCGTTGCACGAAAATTCAGCACACACTCAGATGAAAATGAATTAAGCTGTGATCATACCAGAAATTTTTACGTGGAAAACCCGTAAAAAGGGAAAAACCACGGGGTCTTGCCCAGTTGTAAAAATCCACTATAAGATGATGATTACAGATGTCCCTTGTCCCACAGGCGGGAAAGGATTATTAGCTTTTCTCGTTATGACGTCGACTGATGACGTCCAGTAAGCGGTGGTTGACGGAGGTGAGCGGTGGCTACGTTATGACGCCGACTGATGACGTCCAGTAAGCGGTGGTTGACGGAGGTGAGCGATGGCTAACAACAGTCGGTGANAATCAATTCTTGATTAGGTGAGATTGCGATCGCATCAAATATTCAGATCCATGGCGGAAGAACGGAGATGCCAAGAAGGTATGCGATGCGCGAACAACTGCGGTTTCTTCNACTGCAGCAATTCCCAAGATGCGGGCCAGCGAGGGCCTGGATGTTCATATATACTAATCTATGGCATGCAATTCAAATACGAAAATAAAATGGAGTTTTATTTTATATGCTCAACATATTTATTTTAAATTTTCTAAAAGCTTTATATGCATGCTACTCAATTCTTACGTGCTTACATATCTAACTCCCGGCCTGTTGGTTGGCATCGTCGGTATAAGACCCGCAGATCGGGGTTCGAATCCAATCTGGCGGCCTGAGCCTTAAAAGGTAGTACTTGAATTGTTAGGCACATTAGGAGACTCGTATAATAGCCTCTGACCATTATATCATGAAATAAAATGGTGCATTCTATCACTGGAATTAAAATAGTCATTTTCTTATGTGATCAAAAAAATTAGATGTTAGATTGTAAATACATAAGAGTTTGGTGGTGTGCATGCAAATGCACGCCTTTTTCTCTTGTGCCTAGATTTTTGGTGGTCTTTATGATATCAATTATACATATATAATGTGTATAAAATTATCTTTTTTATTTAAAAGTGATTTTTTTTTATTTTGAATCCATTAAATTAAAGTATATGGTAATAATATGTCTTTATAAGACTTTTTTTCTAGCAAAGTGGAATATTTTAATTATTGAAATGATGAGAACAATTCATTCTACAAAATATTTAAAATTTTGGTTAACTAAATATAATACCTTAAAGTTTGAGTTATCAAAATGATCTTACAACGAAAACCCAAACACAATTATTTAAAAATGGGGCACATATACACATAATGCACTCGATCATTTTGCATAGCATATCGTCTAACGTAGTGTCCTAACCAGTATCTAAGTGAGTGCAGGGTTATGTTAGCAGGCTAACACGTGGATTAACGGCGTCGCTATCACCGAGTCCGTCCTAAGGATCCAATGATTCTAAGAGATGTCACTATATGCAGGTTTTGTAAAAATTCTTGAAAAATGTGACCTCTTGTACTATCTAAGCTAATATGAAAATAGTTTCAAATTAGATTTTGAGAGTACGATGCAAATGTGACAAAAATATAATTTTTCTTTTACTTTTAAAATAGTTCATAGAAAAGAAAAATCTAAGTGACACTTTTAGACCCCTTGAAATCTTAGCACAACATGTGTGTGTCAGTCACTGTGTGATAGCTAGTTTTGCCCAACAAGACATCCTCGTGGGTAATACTAGTTGTCACGTCGTGACTAGCAATAAGTCAATCAGCTAGCACGCTGGCTTCATCATTAAGATGAGTGGAAGCCACATGCAAAAGCAAAGTGATCTGGTGCAATGTTGTGACAGAGTGTGGGGCTATCACAAAGTAGCAAACATTCATCATTGGCGTACAATGATGTATATCATTGACGAATGTGTCGACAGTGTGATGATGTGCATGTAAATGCAACACAAATGGAAAAGTGTGTGTCAAAACGACAGTGACTTGGAGGGAGGGTGTGTCGTAGAGGCAGTGAGCTGAAATGTGGGTGTGCCTTAGAGATAATGACCCGGAGGGTGGGTGTGTCATGGGGACAGCAACCTGGAGGGTGGGTGTGTCGTGTAGGTAGTGACTCAGAGGGTGGGTGTATCGTAGAGATAGCTCGAAGGGGTGGGTGTGTCGATGAGGCAGGGATGAAAGGTGTCTATGATAGTTTGGAGCAACATTGCATGAATGAAAGGATGCAACTCCCGTGGTGGGGAATTACACAACTGATTTGCTCATTAGCGAGATACCCATGCACATAATGTGCAAATGTGAAGGAGGTGTGAAAATACAAATCCAAATGCAAGACTTCAAACATAAGTCATGGGCATGCAAGATGCCATGTAAAATGCAAACATGCAAGTATAAACACCGAGGGTGTTGATTTACCATGACAAGGGGTGTCACGAAGTATGCATGAATGGTAGTGCCAAAGTGGAGCATATACGCCCGCTACGAGCATATGAGGGCATAAGCTCGTGGATTTGCGACGAGATTTGTGGCGTTAATGTGATCACACAAGCAGCATGAGACCAACATGCAAATGGGGTTGGTGGACCTGATCAGACCGGTGGCGGCCAATCGATCGACCCAACAAATGCGGTCAATTAGACCAATGTGAGTTGTTGATCAACAAAAAAGGGGTCGGACGAACCGTCTAGATTGGTGGAGGTCGATCAGACAGACCAACGAGAGGATTCGATTGAATTGATCGAGCTAGTGGAGATTGATTGTTTGAAACAACAAATGTGGTTGACTAGGCTGGCTTAAAGGGCTGATTGAAGAGGAAGAATCAGTCGAACCTATTAGACTAGTGTTGATAGCGTCAGTCGAGTCGACGATAAAAAATTGATCAAATTGATTGAGTCGATGGAGGCTGATTGTTCGAATTAAAGAAGATCGACGATTGGGTCAACGAAGCTAGCCAATCGACAAAGAAGAGTCAGTTGAACTGATCAGAATGGTGGCGATCGATAGGCCAAACTGTCAGAAAAGGTCAATCTAATCAATCAAGTCGGTGACGATCGATCGACTGAGTCGACGATGATATTCGTCTTAGCCATTCATGATGTGCGGCCAGCCGATGAAAAATGACATTTTTATGCAATTATAAAATTCATGCTAGGAAAGCCATATGAATGCAAACATATGCAGAAAATGGAGATCCGATCATGCTCGATAACAAAGACAAGTTTGTCCTAACAAACTCATGTGTTACCCTGATTGGGCAAACAGGTGTCACTACAAAGCGACGAGCATCCGCTTCCATTTGCCTGGCACAAATAAATTCTATGGGAAAAATATTCACGGCATAAGGGAGCATCAAAGTCATGAGACTTTTCGATCTGTAAGCCCAAACAATTGATTTCGCTCCCCTCCATCGTGAGAACGAAATCACTGGTGCAAATGCGAGGTTACGACGACCCCGGGCGTTGAGATTTCGTGCTAGAAATAAAATGATAAATTTATTTCATAGGACTCATGGCGCAAAAGCTTTTAACCTATGGGTTTCCTCTAGCAAAACCAAGAAACTTAAAATAAATTCTCTAACATCTTAACCTAGGGGGCTTAAGAATGAAAATTGTGAGGGTTTTTAGAGAGATTTCACCTATGTGATGGTTGGGGATAAGTTACTTTTGCTTGTCCTCGTTCTGATGTTGCTCTGGCGATGCTTCATAAATGCTCTCCTGAGGTTCCAGCAAAACTTCGCTAATGAGCAAAGAAATTCTCCATTGAAAGGAGAATTCCGCAAGACTCTGGTGAAGTTCCATGCTCCAACGAGGTTCCGACGATGCTTCTTTTCACAAGCCAGGACGAAGCTCTTCTAGACTTGACCACCGGAAAGTTGTTCAGAGGAAGGAGATGACCGGAAAATAGGAGAAATGAAGAAGAAGAAGAAGGAATCAGAAGAGGGCCAACTTCTTCAGATTTTCCTTGAGGAGGATGAAAGATCCCTCTCCAGATCTTCTTGTTGCAAAAGCTTCTGCAAGGGAAAGCTCCAGGATCTCCAAGGGAAGCTCTCTATAGCTCTCACACCTTTAGGGAAGAAGAAAAACTCACATAGAAAATGCCCTAGCCATAATGGAAGAGAATGGGAGGGGTGCTGCCTTGGTTGCTCCTCCTTCTTCATATAAGCTTTACTTGCCTTTCTCCTCCTCCAAGAGCTCCAAGTGTCCAAAGGATGGACACATGGACACTCCAGTGTATCCTCTGCTAATTATCCTCTAATCATTCCTTAAACAAGGCAATTTAAGTGGTTTCTAGCGGGGTTTGATAGAGATGCTGTGGAGAAAATTGGAAAGGCGAGCGACCCGGCGCGGTCAGGTATGAGACCCGACTTAATTATGTCAAACTCTCTGTTTGGGTGGCGTGGTCACACCACCCTCGGGCTTGATCATGCTGCCTAAAGGCCATGGGCATCTTCAAGTATTCGGGCATGGTCACGCCCAAGACCTAGTGTAATTTCATCGTGCTCTCGATTTGGATGGTGTGGTCACACCTTATTCAATCGTGGTCACGTCACCTGAGGGCCCTGGACGCTTTTCAGGAGTTTATGGCATGGGCACACCAGGACGTGAGCGTGGTCACAGCAGGGGTTGCGCATGGCCACTCCCAATCCAGGCGTGGTCATGTCAGATCCCCACAAATATGGACCTCAGGAAAAGTCTAACAAAGCGGATTTCAAGCTACTTGTGAACCCCGAATTCCTGAATATGAGCAGGACATTACCCTCGATCTTCCATAGAAGCTGTAAATGCATCTCAAGAGTTAAGAAAGCATTTCGTACGTACGTTGCATCAAAAATAGTTGCCACAAAAAATATTCGATACTTATTTATCATTATTATCAAAGCTATTATTTTTATTTATTCTTTGCACTTTCGAGGAACTAATAGTTGTTTTCAGCTCCATATCATAAAGAAGCTAGTAACAACAATTTATTAGGGAAGATAAGACTTGAATCTTATATTGACCATTCTGAGTGGGCCTACAATCCTTTTAACTTTGAGTTTGCTTCTAGACTATCAATAGACCAAGTCAATGTTGGGATCAATTTCATTAGTTATAGGCAAACATAGAAAAACTATATATCTTAGATATATAATATAAATATTTGCAAAAAAAAAAAAAAAAAAAAAAAAATCTTTTTAGTCAAAACGCGTCTTCTTGACCGCCGCTGGCCCCACCAACCATACGCCTCCTTTCTTACCCCCTCTTTCAAACCCTACACGTTTCCCGTGGCCAATGCGTAATTAAGAAGCAAGACGGCATTTTAAATTAATTTTTATTTTAAAGAATATGATACTTAAATTTTGTGAATTTTACACCACATGTTTTATTTATTTACATATCTACCCCCTAAATTTTGATTCATAGTTTTAAAATATTTTACTTTGAAAAATTATTAATAATTATATTTTCAAGATTTGAGTGATTTTCAAATCATGTAAAACTGTGAGGTATGTTCAAGGTTCGGAGTTGTAGTAACTTCGAGCGAGAATAGGGGAGAGAGAAAATAAATGAATGAATGAATGAAAATACACAGACTTGTCCCATAGGTGGGAACGAGGAGCGGTTATTGCGTTCGGACACTGCACGTAAAATTGCATCCGATATCCGATTTTGACCACTGAAATACATCTTTTTACTTTTTTTTATTGGAGTGGGTCCCACTCTAAATTTTTTTACCGACATAATTGAACACCACAAGCAAATTTACACCGCACGCAATAATTTTTCGTGAACGAGAGTATTCTGGGAATTTGTGAATCATTTTGTATATTATAATTTGGGAGATTACAACAGTTGGAGAGGATCTCCTTAAAAGTGATGGGTTTAGAGAGAAGAGCTTAGAGGGGTCAAAGCCTAAGGAGGCAAAAAGAGCCTAATACATGCTATGGACCGGGTCAAGGGTGGAAAATTAAATGTATGCACCTTTTTAATAGGGGCATTATAGGACATTTTCGTACTTTAACTAATTTTGCCAAATTTTTGTGTGTCGTGACCTTCTGACCAGCTTGTTCTTCGGTCGATCGATCAAGCTGATGTTGGTAGGTTGTCTTGTCTCGATACTAGTCGGTCTTCGCTCTGGGAAGCCGATTGGCTTTGAAGGTGTTAGCCGGTCGGTCTTAGGGTGGTCAGTCGGCTTACATGTTCCTTGGTGACCTTTGAATATTTTTTAGGGATTTATTAAGAGATCCTTATGTAGATACTTGTGGGAATGCTAAGGGGACTAGACATTTGTTCGATTATTCCCGTGAATGTTCGTTCCTAGTCGGCCTGAGCGGCCCTTTGGTTGTCTGACTGGTCTTCAGTCGATTGATAGCCTTTTGATCAATCGTCAGCCCTTCAACTAGCTAATGATCTTCAACTCTTATGCTTTAGGACTACTTGTAACTTTTCGTCAAAGAGATGATCTTCGGTTTATGTCTTCTAATCTAGACCTTTAAATTTTCTCAAGATTCGTGAAGATCTTTTTTTTTTTTTTTTTTTTTTTTTTTTTTTTTTTTTTTTTTTTTTTTTTTTTTTTTTTTTTTTTTTTTTTTTTTTTTTTTTTTTTTTTTTTTTTTNTTATGTATATTTACATTTCTAACACCTAAATTTTAATTTTTACATATATACCACCTTACTTATGCTTGAAAAGTTGAGCTTAAATCAGGATCATGATATTTTTGATGTGCTATGAATAATGACTGCATAAATGTGAACCGTAAAATTTAAGTGTTATATATATAAATATGCAAAAATTAGGTGATTTGTATGTAAATGCACCAAATATTTCAAGTTTGAGTATCAGATATTTAGATGTATAAGAATTGTGAGGTATGAATGTAAACGCCCCTTAAAATTTAGGTTTTTGAGACAGTCTAATTGTTGACTTTTATTTTAAAATTTTTAATTTTTTTTCATATTTTAAATTACATTTTTTAAAACTAATTTATTAGGGAAAGCGTTTTTAGAAATAAAAAATANTCTTTTGATCAATCCTCAGCCCTTCAACTAGCTAATGATCTTCAACTCTTATGCTTTAGAACTACTTGTAACTTTTCGTCAAAGAGATGATCTTCGGTTCATGTCTTTTAATCTAGACCTTTAGATTTTCTCGAGATTCGTGCATATCATTTTTGTGTATTCACATACCACTCAATTCATGCATATTTACATTTCTAGCACCTAAATTTTAATTTTTGCAAATTTACCTCCTTACTTATGCTTGAAAAGTTGAGTTTAAATCAGGATGATGATATTTTTGATATGATATGAATGAGTGTTATATATATAAATATGCAGAAATTAGGTGATTTGTATGTAAATGCACCAAATATTTTAAGTTTTCAGATATTTAAATGTATAAGAATTGTGAGGTATGAATGTAAACGCCCCTTAAAATTTAGGTTTTTGAGACAGTCTAATTGTTGACTTTTATTTTAAAATTTTTAATTTTTTTCATATTTTAAATTACATTTTTTAAAACTAATTTATTAGGGAAAGCGTTTTTAGAAATAAAAAATAAATAAAATTACCGTCCAAATATATCATATCAATTAATTTTATATGGGCTAATTTGTATTATTCTGTTTTTCTTTTTTTTTTTTTACTTTACATATTTATTTAATAATTTTTTTCCATAAATTTATTTTTAATAAAATTTTTTTAAATATTTAGTATGATTTTTAAATATTTGGAACATTTTCAAAATCAGTTTATTTATTTATTTATTTAAACTTATCATATATATTTGACTTCATTTAAAAAATAAGTTAAAAAAACAAAAATAAAATATATAATATATACCTCATACAACATTAAATATTTGGGTAGTTTACATACATACCACCAAATTCCTATGTATTTGCACATCTAACACCTTTACTTTTTAGATTTTTTCCATTAAAATATTTGGGATCAAATAAAAATAATGACATTTTAACCTTTAAAATTTGAATGACAACTTTTATTTAATTTTTTTCTAAATGAAAGACGAGTTCTTGCATATGTATGGTTGCGCCATAAATATAAATTTGATCCGGACCCGACTCAAAAAATCTGGGTTCATGATGAACTAAATAATTTTCGGGTTGGATTTGTGTTAGAAATTCAAACCTAATTAATTTTTCGGTTGTGTTAGAGCTGACTACCCTTCAACACAAAATTGATTTGAAATTAGCATACCAACCCAAAATTAACTCGATTAACTCGGAATCACCCAAGCAAAATTCAAAATTGACTCAGTTAACTCGACGTAACTTTGACAAGTTCTAATCAGTGGGTTGAAAGCAAGCTAGATTCGAGTCTGCTTTCTCAACAAATTAATATTAATGTCAGGTCAATTTCAGGTCAGACACAAACACAACTCATAAATCCAATTTAAGAAGCATAAAGGCATTTATATAAATATAGAAACTTGAAATATTTACTGAGTGGTATATGTAAATTTTTCTAAATATTTTTCATATAAAATTTTAATTATTTGTCAAATATTNGTAGTTTTAAAATATTTTACTTTAAAAAATTATTAATAATTATATTTTAAAGATTTGAGTGATTTTCAAATCAAGTAAAACAGTCAGGTATGCTCAAGGTTCGGAGTTGTAGTAACTTCGAGCGAGAATAGGGGGGAGAGAAAAGGAATGAATGAATGAACATGCACAGACTTGCCCCATAGGTGGGAACGAGGAGAGGTTATTGCGTTCGGACACTGCACGTAAAATTGCATGCGGTATCCGATTTTGACCACTGAAATACATCTTTTTACTTTTTTTTTTATTGGAGTGGGCCCCACTTATAATTTGGGAGATTACAATAGTTGGAGAGGATCTCCTTAAAAGAGATGGGTCTAGAGAGAAGAGCTTAGAGGGGTCAAAGCCTAAGGAGGCAAAAAGAGCCTAATACATGCTGTGGACCCGGTCAAGGGTGGAAAATTAAATGTATGCACCTTTTTAATATGGGCATTATAGGACATTTTCGTACTTCAACTAATTTTGCCAAATTTTTGTGTGTCGTGACCTTCTGACCAGCTTGTTCTTCGGTCGGTCGATCAAGCTGATGTTGGTAGGTTATCTTGTCTCGATACTAGTCGGTCTTCGCTCTGGGAAGCCGATTGGCTTTGAAGGTGTTAGCCGGTCGGTCTTAGGGTGGTCAGTCGGCTTACATGTTCCTTGGTGACCTTTGAATATTTTTTAGGGATTTATTAAGAGATCCTTATGTAGATACTTGTGGGAATGCTAAGGGGACTAGACATTTGTTCGATTATTCCCGTGAATGTTCGTTCCTAGTCGGCCTGAGCGGCCCTTTGGTTGTCTGACTGGTCTTCAGTCGATTGATAGNATTATTTGTCAAATATTTTAATATTTAAATTATATAAATATAAGAATAAAAGATAATCAGTAAATTAACGAGCCTTAAGGCCCACGGATGAAATCCAGCCAGGGCCTGGAAACTTCGGAAAACGTACAAACCGCCTTTGGTTTCGCTGCTCCTGGTTATATAACGACGCCCTAGGCTCACTCATTTCCCTCATTCCCTTCTCTCTTTCTCTCGCTCCAATCTGCAGATCCCCCTTCTTCTATCGGAGAAATCAAAGCCGATTTCACCTCGAGCTTTGATTTCTGCAATCAATTTCTGATTAGGTGAGATTGCGATCGCATCAGATATTTTGATCCATGGCGGAAGAACGGAGATGCCAAGAAGGTATGCGATGCGCGAACAACTGCGGTTTCTTCGGCAGCCCTGCAACCCTAAACCT
>JXCR01149078.1:240965-266832 GCA_002079205.1 Phalaenopsis hybrid cultivar
CATATGTGTGTGTGTGTGTGTGTGTGTATATATATATATATATATATATATATATCAATTATCTTTGATCAAGTTCACACGTGTGAACGCACAGTTTATAACGCACGTGTCTAGCCACCCGATACGTAACGAAACGACGAACCGTTTCATGTCAATTAGTGAACCGTGAAATGCGAATAGTATGTTTTCCTCGCCTTCAAATATATAATTTAACTCTTTCATTGTAACGCTTCGAAGGTTATGGCTNGAATTTGAAAGGTTCTGAACTCCATTATTTTTAAATTTCGATCATAATAATTTAATTTAATATTTTTTTCCGATGACGTGGCAAAATCTTGACACCTAAAGCTTTCTACGCCGTATTTGCTGAGCCTCGAAAGCCTAATCGTGTAAGGCGCTCTCTGTTCAGCATTGCATACATCACTATGATAAATAGGGTACATAGAGGCTATATTCGCGTTATATTTCATGTAACCTACTGTAACCTATAAATATATGAAAATAAAAACGGAATCTTAATAAAAATACATGGAGATTATAGGGAGTATAACGCGGTTATAAGCTCTCAATACCCTTTTTATAACCCATCAAATATGCAAATTTTTTTTCCGTCTGAGTGTGTGCTTTTCCATTTTATGTTGATTTTTGTTAAATTAAAATGTAAATATGTTTCCTTTTGTAATTATTGGGTTTAAAACGTTGCAAAAATACCCCCGATTCCTATGTATTTAGTTATCTAATGTGGCACCCTAAACGTTACTATTTACAAATTAAGCACCATCTTTTATCTATATTTCAAGTTCTCACTTAAATATCAAATGTCATGATAAAACAACCACTCATATTTTTCATTTTTTTTTTATAAAATTCACATTGGTTTGATGGGGGGCATTCATAAATATAATCTTAAAAAAATCAATAGGGTGTTTGATTTGTAAATACCAATATTTTGAATGCCTTTCATGTAATTATCTCTAAAGTATTTAATTTATATAAAGATTTGGATGTTATAAATGTAAAAAAACAAAAGGTGTTATAATATAAATTCAATAGAAATTGGGTGGTATGTAAGTAAATGCGTCTATTAAATTTTTAAAAACTATTAAATTTAAATATATAATTTAATTTTTTTAAATATTTTTATAAATATTAAACAAAAGTCAGTTTAAATTAATTAGGAATATTTATGATATATGCATTATAGGAATTCAGCTTATTTTTTATATCAAAAGCCTTTGGTAAATACTATTAAAGCATGAATAAATTTTTTATGGCTTCAGACAATTTATGGGGCGTAGCTAAAGGTCTGTTTGGGCAGCTGCAGCTTATTGAATAATCTGCTGATAAGATAATTAAAAATAATATGTTAATAAGCTATGTGCGATGGTTATTACAAATTTTTATTTTTTGGAAAAGCCAGACTTCTGTTAGAAAACTGTTATTGCACCTAGATAGGTGCAGTGTGAAAACACTGTTTTCAGCATTTTGAAAATGCATAAGCTGTCAAAATGCAGTTAGCCCAAACAGGCTAGTTGTGTTTTCAAAATGCCCCTGCATCAAATAAGCTGCCTCAAACGGACCCTAAATCACCTATCGTTAACCAAGTAAAACAAAGGAATTCATGACGACCTTTGCACTCTGACGATATCCCGACGGGTTTTTACCCTCGTTGTAAGTTGAAATGTAAACCATTGGTAAGCCATCGGTAACATAAGCGACGACCAGAAACCCATCAACCTATATGTAAGGGTGACAGTTGGTTTTAAGTAGGTACGCCATTGGACATAATTGATGAGTGAATCGGTCGGCAAACTGAAGCATAAATTGACAATTGTCATTTGGTCATAGATTTATAAGCAGACAAAATGTGTTGTCGTTTCATCGACAACCCAATGAATGGTCGTTGATTTTTCAACGTACATTAACCGTCGGATGATAGCTGTCGGAATCACGATAAATGAACTCGAACATGTCAAATAATCGTAGGAAAACTGTTGGAAATTTGTAGAACCCAAAAAAGTAAATAAATATCCTTCTTCGTCATTACATTCATGCATTCGTAACACATACAAATCAAATGAGCACAATTAACCGATCCAAACAGTTATTAAACTAAAATAACAGTAATCAATGCTGAAATCAAAATCATAAATAAAAAAAATGCAATGAACATATCAAAAAGAATGTTTGTAATGAACATTAGATGTTAGCTCGAATAGTTTCATATAAATATATAAAAAAAAATTATGAATTGTCCTCAATCCCCCATCATCATTTTCCTTTAAATCAAGGACAACCGGCTTCTCCCTCTCTGCTTAGCCCGACACTGGAACACATCCGGTTTTGATTTCATTTTTGCATCCATCTTCAACCTCATTTTGTCGAGCTGGGCAGCAACTCTAGCCATATTATTTGTGGAGAATGTGACAACTTGCCTACAAACCTCATCCTTCTGAGCGATAGAAGTGGATACCCTGATTGTGTTGGAGGAGGGATAAGTATCGTAGGCTAGTGTCTGAGACCCCAATTTGTAGATTTGACCCTCCAGCAGCCTCCCCTACACAGCTTGTACTCGGACGAATCACAACTTGGGATCGTAACATCGCCTGGTTGTTGGGTTGGGCTCTCCTTAAACATTCAAAAGTTCTCTTAAAAAAATTGGTTAAGGAAAGTTAAAGGCTAAATAAACGTCAATATTTATTTAAATTGCATGCTAGTTAATTATGTGAACTACTAGGTTTCTTTAGATTTGTTGTTCACCTAGGCTTGGTTCGATTGCCGCTTTTGGGTGCCACATGTAAATTGGCAGTCGTGGGCTCTCGTCCTCTCTAGATATTGACAATGTAATGAGAAAATTAGTATATATAGTTTTAAATTACAATAATATTCAATACAAAAATAAACTCTTACTAGAATCTTCATGTTCTTCGTATGTGGGAATACCCCACCAGTATGCTTGGAAGCTCGTATCTTTGCAATCAGAGAAACGATTTTGTTTGGCATGTTCATTCTTCTTCCGACAATCTGAAAAATCTCAGGCCTTAAGAAATGACTCACACATCCTCACTGAGCCACAACAAACATTGACACGTCTTTCATACTTTCTCAAACATGTCGCAAAGACTATGGCTCTCATTGTGTTTGAAGTTCCTCCTGATGTGGGTCGCATGCTCAGGGCATTGTCAGAACTGTGTCAGCAAAATGAAACTAAAAAGTTAGATCGATAAACATATAAACATAAGCTTTGTTTACTATTTTCGGCATATATCTCAAACTTCTAGAACCACATATTATGAATTATTATCGGGGTACGGAGCATCACAATTACTCCAAAAAATTATCCCAATGATATGAATGACCTGGGTATTGAGATAAAACATAAAAATAATATTTGATTAGTTTTTTATTAAATTAAAAAAAAATAAGGCACAAATGTCGTTGTTTAGAAAACACTTACGTCTGCCCCATATGCTAGAGTTGGTAGCTACTGCTAGTGCTGCCCGACACCACTCGCTTAGTAGAAGCACCATGGCCCTGCACCGCGATAATAACCCTAAAATCGCAAATGGTGACAGTGTTGGCGTGATAGGATTGGAGATGTCAAACGGGGTCTTCGATGAAGTTGGCAAATAAGAGCTAATAACCCTAAAATCGCAAATGGTGACAGTGTTGGCGTGATAGGATTGGAGATGTCAAACGGGTCTTCGATGAAGTTGGCAAAGAAGAGCTTGGCAACATTATTGAAGTTGAATTCATCTAGAATATACAATCTTCTAGGTGAATGTTTAACATGATGGTGATAAAAAATAATAACAAGGATAGTTTCCCTCTTTAAATCATTAAGTTTATAATTAAATCAACAATTTACTACCTAGTGCTAAATTTTATGGGTCATTTTCTAGACAAAATTAAATCGGAATGCACCTTATCTATGATGAATGCACTAGCTTTCTAACCAATAAAGGTAATTAACGATAAGGATAATCAATGTTATTGAGTCATGCCAAATCATTTGAGAAGTGTTAGAGACATATATTAGGGACTTACATATATTAATCTTTAATGACTAAACAAAGAAGCATAAAACTGTATAATTGCATTCTATTAGTTCAAAGTCAAGCTCTCTAAGATCAAGTAAAGGATATGTAGCAACGTTTCAATGGAATTGATCTGTGCTAGAAAATTCGCGGCGGTAAAGTAATGAATTATCGTCTTAGAGTTGCGCGAGTATTCAACACACACTCAGATGAAAATGAATCTAGTTGTGATAACACCAGAAGTTTTTACTTGGAAAACCCGTAAAAGAGAAAAACCACAGGGTCTGACACAGTTGTAAAAATTCACTATAAGTTGATGATTACAAATGCTCCTTGTCCCACAGGCGAGAAATGGTTACTAGCTTTCCAAATTACAACTTCGACTGACGACGTCTGGTCAGCGGTGCTTGACAGAGGTCGGCGGTGATCGACGGTAGTTGACGACAATCGATGACGGTCGGCGGTAGTCGACAGAGGTCAGCGGTGGTTGTCGACGGTTAGTGGTGGTCAAAGATGATCGACGATGACGAGCATGATCTTATACTTAAGCTCATTCTCAAAGTCTCAAGTTCTCTATTAAGTCTCTTCCTTTTCATGTGAGGGGTGAGACTATATTTATAGTGTTTTGAGTGCAATTAATGCTGGAATATAAACCATTTTGATCGAATGATCCGGAGAGCTTCCTTCGATCAGATGACGTTTGATGGACATTTGAGTGTCTTAACGATGTCAGAATTGAGCAATATTGGGCTCGTTGGATTCGTTTTGTCAAGACGTTCGATTCAACAATGAACTTGTTAGATTTGACTTTCAAATGTCTTCGGAAATCCTCCAATAGTAGTTTAATGATTTGATCCGGGCTTGATTTAGCTCAGATTGGACTGACTTTCATATCATTATGTCTGTTTCATCGAGCCGACTGGTTTGACTAGAAGTTTGCTGAAATCAGAGCTCCAGATGACTCTTAATCGAAGTTTGAATGTTTCTTTTCAAAAAAATTGCACCGAGATTCATGCAGGTGACATATATATATATATATATATATATATATANGATAGCTTTTCCTTTGATGTTGATCGACGGCTGGGATTGAATCGGCGAGTCGGGTTGGGCCCGCTCCGGTCCGATTCGCTTCGCTTGGGTTTGCCGGGTCTTTCTTCGCTTTTGAAATTTTCTGTTTTTAAATGTAATTTTAATGCGGTAGGTTAAATTTGTGGTTTCAGGAATTACGTCAGTAATGATGATAGCTGTTTCATTCGTGGAAACTATTTATTGGAATTTTTAATTTTTAATTTTGCATAAATATAAAAATAAAATTAATTAAATATTCATGAAATGCATGAATTGAAAGGTTCTGAACTCATTATTATTAAATTTCGATCATAATAATTTAATTTAATATTTTTTTCCGATGACGTGGCAAAATCTTGACACCTAAAGCTTTCTACGCCGTATATGCTGAGCCTCGAAAGCCTAATCGTGTAAGGTGCTCTCTGTTCAGCATTGCATACATCACTATGATAAATAGGGTACAGAGAGGCTATATTCGTGTTATATTTCATGTAACCTACTGTAACCTATAAATATATGAAAATAGAAGCAGGAAACTTAATAAAAGGTACATGGAGATTACAGGGAATGTAACGCGGTTATAAGCTCTCAATACCCTTTCTATAACCCATCAAATATGCAAATTTTTTTTCTGTGTGAGTGTGTGCTTTTCCATTTTATGATGATTTTTGTTAAATTAAAATGTAAATATGTTTCCTTCTGTAATTATTGGGATTAAAACGTTGCAAAAATACCCCCGATTCCTATGTATTTAGTTATCTAATGTGGCACCCTAAACATTACTATTTACAAATTAAGCATCCTCTTTTATGTATATTTCAAATTCTCACTTAAATATAAAACGTCATGATAAAACAACCACTCATATTTTTCATTTTTTTTTATCAAATTCACAATGATTTGATGGGGGATTCATAAATATCTTAAAAAAATCAATAGGGTGTTTGATTTGTAAATAGCAATATTTTGAATGCCTTTCATGTATTTATCTCTAACGTATTTAATTTATATAAAGATTTGGATGTTATAAATGTAAAAAAAAAGGGTGTTATAATATAAATTCAATAGAAATTGGGTGGTATGTATGTAAATGCGGCTAAAGAAAATGGGAGGGTTTCTGAAATGATTAGATGGATTTATAAGAATATGTTTTAGGTTGGGGGGAGGAATTGTGGAAATAAGAGGGGTTATGGGGGCAGTAGATTTTTAAAAAACTATTAAATTTAAATATATAATTTAATTTTTTTAAATATTTTTATAAATATTAAACAAGAGTCATTTTAAATTAATTAAGAATATTTATGATATATGCATTATAGGAATTCAGCATATTTTTTATATCAAAAGCCTTTGGTAAATACTATTAAAGCATGAATAAATTTTTTATGGCTTCCCACAATTTATGGGGCGTAGTTAAGAGTCTGTTTGGGGCAGTTGAAGCTTATTGAATAATCTGCTGATAAGCTAGGCGCGGTGGTTATTATAAATTTACTTTTTGGAAAAGCCAGACTTATTCTAGAAAGTTGTTATCGCACCTAGATAGGTGTGGTGTGAAAACATTGTTTTCAGCATTTTAAAAACTCATAAGCTGCCAAAATGCAATTTATCCAAATAGGCTAGTTGTGTTTTCAAAACACCCCTGCATCAAATAAGCTGCCTCAAACGAACCCTAAATCACCTATCAATAACCATATAAACAAAGGAATTCATGACGACCTTTGCACTCTGACAATATCCCGATGGGTTATCACCCCTCGTTGTAAGTTGAAATGTAAACCATTGGTAAGTCATCGGTAACATAAGCGACGGCCAGAAACCCATCAAACTATATTCAAGGGTGACAGTTGGTTTTACGTAGGTACGCTATTGGAAATAACTGACGAGTGAATCAGTCTGCAAACTGAAGCATAAATTGACAATTGTCATTTGGTCATAGATTTATAGGTAAACAAAATGTGTTGTCGTTTCATTGACAACCCAATGAATGGTCGTTGGTTTTTCATCGTATATTAACCGACGGATGATAGCTGTCGGAATCACGATAAATGAACTCGAACATGTCAAATAATCATAGGAAACCTGTTGGAAATCTGTAGAATCCAAAAAAGTAAATAAATATCCTTCTTCGTCATTACAATCCCATTCATGCATACAAATCAAATTGGCACAATTTACCGATCCAAACTGTTATTAAACTAAAATAACAGTAATCAATGCTGAAATCAAAATCATAAATAAAAAAAATGCATTGAACATACCAAAAAGAATGTTTGTAATGAACATTAGATGTTAGCTCGAATAGTTTCATATAAACAGATAGAAAAAAAAATTATGAATTGTCCTCAATCCCCCCATCATCATTTTCCTTGAAATCAAGGACAACCGACTGCTCTCCTCTCTGCTTAGCCTGACACTGGAACGCTTCCGGTTTTGATTTCATTTTGGCATCCATCTTCAACCTCATTTTGTCGAGCTGGGCAGCAACTCTAGCCATATTATTTGTGGAGAATGTGACAATCTATCTACAAACCTCATCCTTCTGAGCTGTAGAAGTGTATACCCTGATTGTGTTGGAGGTGGGATAAGTATCTTAGGCCTGCGCTTGAGACCCCAATTTGTAGATTTGACCCTCCAGCAGCCTCCCTACACAGCTTGTACTTGAATGAATCACAGCTTGGGATCATAACATCGCCTGGTTGTTGGGTTGGGCTCTCCTTAAACATTCAAAAGTTCTCTTAAAAAAAATGGTTAAGGAAAGTTAAAGGCTAAATAAACTTCAAAATCTATGTAGTTCAAAGTCAAGCTCTCTAAGATCAAGTAAAGGATATGTAGCAACGTTTCAATGGAATTGATCCATGCTAGAAAATATGCGGCGGTAAAGTAATGAATTATCGTCTTACCGTTGCGCGAGTATTCAACACACACTCGGATGAAAATGAATCAAGTTGTGATAACACTATAAGTTTTTACTTAGAAAACCCGTAAAGGGAAAAAACCACAGGGTCTGACCCACTTGTAAAAATTTACTATAAATTGATGATTACATATGCTCTTTGTCCCACATGCGGAAAATTGTTACTAGCTTTCCAAATTACAACGTCGGTTAACGACGTCTAGTCAGCGGTGCTTGACAGAGGTTGGCGGTGATCGACAGTAGTTGACGACAATCGATGACGGTCAGCGGTGGTCGACAGAGGTCAGCGGTGGTTGTCGACGGTCAGTGGTGTTCGAAGATGATCGACGATGACGAGGATGATCTTGGACTTAAGCTCATTCTCAAAGTTTCAAGTTCTCTATTAAGCCTCTTCCTTTTCATGTGAGGGGTGAGACTATATTTATAGTGTTTTGAGTGCAATTAATGCTGGAATATGAATCATTTTGATCAAATGGTCCGGAGAGCTTCCTTTGATCAGATGACGTTTGATGGATATTTGAGTGCCTTTACGATGTCAGAATTGAGCAATCTTGGGCTCGTTGGATTCGTTTTGTCGAGACGCTCGATTCAACAATGAACTTGCTAGATTTGACTATCAAATGCCTCCGGAAATCCTCCAATAGTAGTTTAATGATTTGATCCGGGCTTGATTTGACTCAGATTAGACTGACTTTCATATCATTATGTCTGTTTCATCGAGCCAACCGGCTTAACTAGAAGTTTGCTGAAATCGAAGCTCTGGATGACTCTTAATCGAAGTTTGAATGTTTCTTGTTTAAAAAATTGCATCGAGATTCGTGCATGTGACAAATATATATATATATATATATATATATATATATATATATATATANGGATTTTTTTTTCTTCTTTTTCGTTTTTATTAATTGAAAAGAAATTATTAAACTTGTTAATACTTAATATTAAAATTAATTATTTGTATTTAATAATTGATTCCGACTACGAAACCCTTATATTCATAATTATTGGTTCAATGGAATATTAACATATATCACTTGATACTATATGTGTGCGCGCCCGCCACGCACTTGTTGTGCAGATTAGTTTGTTGGGCATTTACTTGTTTATTGTAAGTCCCCTCTGATCTAAGGTCAATTCCCCTCGAGTGTAGGGTGTGATACTTGAATTTTTGTTCATTATAAGTCCCCTCTTGATCAATCCTTTCAAAAATAAATACACACACATATATATATATATATATATATATATATATANATATTTCACTTAATGCTATATGTGTGCGCGCCCACCATGCACTTGTTGTGCGGGCGCCCAGATTAGTTGGTTGGACATTTAATTGTTTATTGTAGGTCTCCTCTATTCTAGGGTTGATTCCCCTCGAGTGTAAGATGTGGTACTTGAATTTTTATTTATTGTAAGTCCCTTGGTTGTATTAAAGGAGTAATGACATATTGTCATATTCACGCCTAGTTAAAATAGGAATAAAGTGCACTTATATAAAAAAAAAAATTTAATTTTATAGTACCCACTTGAGTTAAAATGACTTTAAAAAATGATGGCAATTACATAAATACCACAATTTTTTATGTATTTATATATCTAACATCTAAAATTCACAAATTCACATTTACATTCATTTCAAATATTTAACATTATGAAAAGTATTGTCATCATTATTATATATAAACAAAAAAGGAAATCATGGGAATGCACAAAAGTAGTGTGATACTTAATGAAAATTTTCCAAATAAATCAGATCGAGCAATCTCAGCCGTTAATATTACTATCAATAGGTGCATATATCGATGGCGGGACCGGATAGGATGAGGGTGACGTGGGTAACGGAGGATGACGCGCCGGCGACGGTGGATTACGGAACGGAGACGGCCCATTATGCCATGTCCAGTGTAGGGTCAACGTCATCTTACTCGTACGCGCTGCTTTACAAATCGGGCAAAATCCACGAGGCCGTGATCGGGCCGTTGCTTCCGGGAACCGTGTACTATTACCGTTGCAGCGGTAACCCTACCCGAGAGTTCTCCTTCAAGACGCCTCCCGCCGGGCTTCCAATCAAGTTCGTNAGTTTGACTAGAATTTTGCTGAAATCGGAGTTCCGGATGACTCGCAATCGAAGTTTGAATGTTCGTGCTCAAAATATTACATCGAGATTCGTGCTGGATTATGATGATTTTTTGGTGGCGTATCAATAACAGTAATCAATACTGAAATCAAAATCATAAATAAAAAAAAAAATGCATTGAACATACCAAAAAGAATGTTTGTAATGAACATTAGGTATTAGCTCGAATAGTTTCATATAAACAAATAGAAATAAAAAAAAAATTATGAATTGCCCTCAATCCCCCATCATCATTTTCCTTGAAATCAAGGACAACTGGCTGCTTTCCTCTCTGCTTAGCCCGACACTGGAACACATTCGGTTTTGATTTCATTTTGGCATCCATCTTCAACCTCATTTGGTCGAGCTGAACAACAACTCTAGCCATATTATTTGTGGAGAATGTGACAACCTGCCTATAAACCTCATCCTTCTGAGCGGTAGAAGTGGATACCCTGATTGTGTTGGAGGAGGGACAAGTATCCTAGGCCTGTGCATGAGACCCCAATTTGTAGATTTGACCCTCTAATAGTCTCCCTACACAGCTTGTACTCGAACGAATCACAGCTTGGGATCGTAACATCACCTGGTTTTTGGGTTGGGCTCTCCATAAACATTCAAAAGTTCTCTTAAAAAAATTGGTTAAGCAAAGTTAAAGGCTAAAAAAACTTCAATATTTATTTAAATTGCATGCTAGTTAATTATGTGAATTACTAGGTTGCTTGAGATTTGTTGTTCACCTAGGCTTGGTTCGATCTTTTGGGTGCCACATGTAAATTGGATGTCGTGGGCTCTTGTCCTCTCTAGAGATTGACAATGTAATGAGAAAATTAGTATATATAGTTTTAATTTACAATAATATTCAATACAAAAATAAGCTCTTACTAGAATCTTCATGTACTTCGTATGTGGGAGTACCCCACCAGTATGCTTGGAAGCTCGAATCTTTGCAATCAGAGAAATGATTTTGTTTGGCATGTTTATTCTTCTTCCGGTAATCTGGAAAATCTCAGGCCTTAAGAAGTGACTCACACATCCTCACTGAGCTACAGCAAACATCGACACGTCTTTCATACTTTCTCACTATTGCTCTCATTGTGTTTGAAGTTCCTCCTGATGTGGGTCGCATGCTCAGAGCGTTGTCAGAACTGTTTCAGCAACATGAAACTAAAAAGTTAGATCGATAAGCATATAAACATAAGCTTTGTTTACTATTTTCGGCATATATCCCAAACTTCTAGAACCACATATTATGAATTATTATCGGGATCTCCTTCCATTAAAGGTACGGAGCATCATAATTACTCCAAATAATATCCTAA
The DNA here is from genome assembly GCA_002079205.1 of Phalaenopsis hybrid cultivar. Taxonomy (NCBI): domain Eukaryota; kingdom Viridiplantae; phylum Streptophyta; class Magnoliopsida; order Asparagales; family Orchidaceae; genus Phalaenopsis; species Phalaenopsis hybrid cultivar. The sequence continues at coordinate 252,432 of JXCR01149078.1, forward strand.
ATGATATGAATGACCTAAGTATGGAGATAAAATATAAAAAAAAATATTTGATTAGTCTTTTTATTAAATTAAAAATGATAAAGCAGAAATGTCATCGTTTAAAAAACACTTACGTCTGCCCCATATGCTAGAGTTGGTAGCTACTGCCAGTGCTGCCCGACACTACTCGCTAAGTAGAAACAGCATGGCCCAGCGCCGCGACAATAACCCTAAAATCGCAAATGGTGACAGTGCTGGTGTGGTAGGATTCGGGAAATCCAACGGGGTCTATGGTGAAGTTGGCAAAGAAGAGCTTGGCAACATTATTGAAGTTGACTTCATCTAGAATATACAATATTCTAGGTGGATGTTTAACAAGATGGTGATTAAAAAGAATAACAAGGATAGTTTCCCTCTTTAAATCATTAAGTTTATAATTAAATCAACAATTTACTACCTAATGCTAAATTTTATGGGTGATTTTCTAGACAAAATTAAATCGGAATGCACCCTATCTATGATGAATGCACTAGCTTTCTAACCAATAAAGATAATTAACGATAAGGATAATCAATGTTATTGAGTCATGCCAAATCATTTGAGAAGTGTTAAGAGACATATATTAGGGACTTACATATATTAATCTTTAATGACTAAACAAAGAAGCATAAAAATGTATAATTACATTCTATTAGTTCAAAGTCAAGCTCTCTAAGGTCAAGTAAAGGATATGTAGGAACGTTTCAATGGAATAAAAAAGGTGTGGAACACGTTGATCAATTTCAACAAATGTATTTTTTGGACTAACCTAGAAACTTATTGAAATTTCTCTAAATTTAATTAATCCTAACTCAAATAAGTAGGGGTGTAAACGAGCCAAACACGAGCGATTCCAGGCTCAGCTGGTGTTCGGCTCGTTTATATTTCGAGCTCAAAAAGTGTGTTCGTGTTCGGCTCGTTTGCTTAGCGAGCCGAACACGAGCCGTTCACGAACAAAGAGTCATTTTGACAACTCTAATCACGTAGTCATAAGATGTTAAGGATTAGAACAAGATTTAAAATATCATTTGAATCTAATTAGATATTTTTTTATTCTATGTTCATCATTAATAGTTTTAATTGATTATAAATCTTTGTAGCTTTGTAGTCAATTAATTTTTTTAAAAATACTAATCTTCAAAGATACATATATAATTGATTAGTAGTATTTTGAGCCAAAATGAGCCGAACACGAACGAACAAATATTTGTTTGTGTTGTTCGTGTTCGACTCGTTAACTTAATGAACGAGCCGAACACGAGCGAGCCCAGGCTCAGCGACTAGAATTTTGCTGAAATCGGNCTAACCTCTAAATTTAAATTTTTGCATGTTTCCCATATCTTATATGAATGGCAGTGTATTTCACGGCACATGTATCAAGATAATATATATATATATATATATATATATATACATGCATACATGCATACATACATTTTGGATAAATATTTATGTACGTAAGACGTACATATTAAGTTATTCGGATGATACAGGTAGATTATACTTGGGTTACAAGAAGAATTATGAGAGATATAACATAAGTGCACGTCTTTATTAAAGAAGAGTAACTCTACATGCATATATCTAATATGTACACAACTGAAGAATTACAATAGATATAACTTACATGCATCCTCCTAAAAATCTAATACATACGCAACTCTGCATACGTCTTACGTACGCAAATATTTCTCTATATTATGCCCCTTCAATTTGACCCTTTTATCATATAAACAATCCATATTTGCTAATTTTAAGTTTTTTTTTTTTAATTTGAGGGCCAATTTGAATCAATTATATTATTAAAATTTTATTACTTTAATTACAATGTTAAAGTAGCACTATATTCGTGAAAAAAATTTAATGATTATATTAAGGTAAAAGATTGACCTTAATAATTCTCCTAATTATTAAATTAGCTTTGAAATGGGTGTTAATAACTAATTAATAAATTTTTATATTATACTCATCTAATTGTGCTGCGTTTCCATTCAACCATCGCAATAAAACGATTCGCGCTTTAATTCATTAAATGGGTCGTATTAAAGAAGAGTAATGACATACTGCTATATTCACGCCTTCGATTTTCATGATAAGTTAAAATAGGTATAAATTACAATTATATTAAAAAAATTAATTTTATATTACTAACATGGGCTAAAATCATATAAAAAAATGGTGGCATTTACATAATGACTTGATCTGGGCTCCTTTGACTCGGGTTGGAATGAATTTGATTTCATTAGTTCCGCCTCATCTAGTCGGTGAGTTTAACTATAAATTTACTGAAATGAGAGCTCTGGATGATTTTTTATCGAGGTTTGAACGTCCTTTGCTCAAAATATTGTTTCGAGATTCGTGTCATGACTGCAGATCCATGCTATATAACGAAGATTTGTTGATTATAGTAACTAAAATCATATAAAAATGGTGGCATTTACATAAATCAACACAATTTCAATGTTTTTATATATCTAACATCTAAACATTCATTTCAAATATTTAACATTATATGAAAGTATTGCCATCATTATTTTCTTAAGAAAAGAAATATAACTTTGCCATGGAAATACATAAAAAATAGTGTGATACTTCTGAAATTTTCCCGAATAAATCTGATCGAGCAATCTCAGCCGTTAATATTACTATCCATAGGTGCATATATCGATGGTGGGACCGGATAGGATGAGGGTGACGTGGGTAACGGAGGATGACGCGCCGGCNTTAAAGGAGTAATGGCATATTGCCATATTCACGCCTAGTTAAAATAGGTATAAAGTACATTTATATATAAAAAAATAATATTATAGTACCAACTTGAGTTAAAATGACATAAAAAAATGTTGGCAATTACATAAATACCACAATTTTTATGTATTTATATTAACAAAAAAGGAAATATAACTTTGTCATGGAATGCATAAAAGTAGGGTGCTACTTATGAAAGTTTTCCAAAAAAATCAGATCGAGCAATCTCAGCCGTTAATATTACTATCAATAGGTGCATATATCGATGGTGGGACCGGATAGGATGAGGGTGACGTGGGTAACGGAGGATGACGCACCGGCNCGTCATCGGTAAGCTCACTTCAGTTACCGTATCAGTTTACTTTCGTGGGTTTCTTAAATTTCTATTTAGTGACGAAGCATGCTAGTTATCTCACATTATTATGTAGTTTCTATTTAATCTTTTTTGAATTTTTAAATATGCATATAAAATTTAAATTTCAAATATTTATTCAACTAGCACCAAAACAAGTTAATAAACAATGAATTCATGTATCTAATAATAATCACACTCACTGTTACGATAAAATATTGTGTTCGGAGTCCGGATGCAAGCATACATTCATTGTTAGGGTTTAGAGTGTATCGCGTACATTGTCTTTGGACTCCGAACATAATACTTTCTCCACAATCAAAGTCACACAACACACGCACACGCGCACGCACACACGCACACGCGCACGCACACACGCACACGCGCACACCCCCACACACCCCCACATAGGGGTGTAAACGAACCGAACACAAACGAACAGAGCTTGTGTTCGTTTTCGGTTCGTTTGAAATTTAGTTTNACCGGCGACGGTGGATTACGGAACGGAGACGGCCAATTATGCAATGTCCAGTGTAGGGTCAACGTCATCTTACTCGTACGCGCTGCTTTACAAATCGGGCAAAATCCACGAGGCCGTGATCGGGCCGTTGCTTCCGGGAACCGTGTACTATTACCGTTGTAGCGGTAACCCTACTCGTGAGTTCTCCTTCAAGACACCTCCTGCCGGGCTTCCAATCAAGTTCGTCGTCATCGGTAAGCTCACTTTCGGTTACCGTGTCATTTGACTTTTCTGGGTTTCTTAAATTACGAAGCGTGCTAGTTATGCCATTATTAAGAAGTTTTTATTTAATGCCTTTTCACTTTTTTAAATATGCATATAAAATTTAAATTTCAAATATTTATTTAACTAGCACCTAGAAAAAATTAATAAACAATGTATTCATCTATATAATACACCGAGATATATTATACACCTGTACTCTAATCTGTTGGTTGGCATCTACGATGTATGACCTCAAATCGAGGTTTGAATACCCTCTGACAAAGTTGACCTTAAGTAGGTGTACTAAAATTGTTAGGCAAATTAAAAGTGATTGGAGGCTCATATAATAGTATGTGGTCATCCCTTTAATATATATATATATATATATATATATATATGTGTATAAAAGACANTCAAGTTCGTAGTCATCGGTAAGCTCACTTTCGGTTACCGTATCATTTCACTTTTCTTGGTTTCTTAAATTTCTGTTGTTTTTTTAATGTTTTTTTATTGTTTAAATATGCATATAAAATTTAAATTTCAAATATTTATATAACTAGCACCTAGAACAAATTAATAAACAGTGTATTCATGAATCTAATATACATAGAGATATATTGTACACGTGTACTCCAGTCTGTTGGTTGACATCTACGATGAATCCCCTTTGACAAAGTTGGTCTTAAGTAAGTGTACTCGAATTATTAGTCAAATTAAAGGTGGTTGGAGGCTCATATAATAGCATCTCCCCATCCCTTTAATATATATATATATATAAAATTTTCCTTATTCTTAGTAAAAATTCATAATTATAAATTATAATTATCTTACATTATATAAGTGGTTTTAATTTAATATTTTTATTCTTTAATATGCGACTAGAATTTAAATTTTTTTTAAATAAAAACAAGAACAAATTAGTAGTGGTTTTTTATTTAATATTTTTTACTTTTTAAATATGCATATAAAATTAAATTTTAAATATTTATTAAGCCAACTCCAAGAGCAAATTAATTAACAATTTATTCATGCATCTAAGAACCATATATATATATATATACATATATATATNAACTTTAAAATATATATTATAGTTATATTTGACTTAAAATATCTTAATATTTTGCCAAATACTACGCAGGGAATTTTTATACAAATAACTACTAATCAATGGCTGAAATGTCAAAGTTATACCTTTTATTTAGGGCGTGTTAGACTTCCAACATATAAAAATAACTTAGTTCCAAGTACGATCATGAAAGTCTTGCGGTTGTTTGTTTGGCTTAATTTAATTTAAAGATAAATATAATTTAATTATTATATATTTATAATAATAAATAAATAAATGATTAATTAATTACACATAGATTGCCATGACATATTTGTACTACTTTTTATGCTGCATAAAAGTATAATGCGAGATTTACATGCGAACCACTCAATTCCTATTTATTTACATAGCTAACACCAAAACTTGTTACATAAATGTCACATTAAAACCCATAACAAATCCAACAAAACTTACACATAACATATCTAACATCCGGTTTGTACTACTTGTTACATATCTAACACCAAAACTTACACATCCAACAAAACTTTACATTAAAACCCATAACAAATTTCGTTTAACGCAGGTGACCTCGGCCAAACCGGATGGACAAACTCCACCCTCACCCACATCTCCAACTCCGACCACGACGTCCTCCTCCTCCCAGGGGACNAATATATTATAGTTATATTTGACTTAAAATATCTTAATATTTTGCTAAATACTACGTAGGGAATTGTTATACAAAGAACTACTAATCAATGGCTGAAATGTCAAAGTTATACTTTTTATTTAGGGCGTGTTAGACTTCCAACATATAAAAATAACTTAGTTCCAAGTACGATCATGAAAGTCTTGCGGTTGTCTGTTTGGCTTAATTTAATTTAAAATACAAATATAATTTAATTATTATATATTTATAATAATAAATAAATAAATGATTAATTAATTAAACATAGATTGCCATGATATATTTGTACTACTTTATTATGCTACATAAAATTATAATGCGAGATTTACATGCAAACCACTCAATTCCTATTTATTTACATATCTAGCACCAAAACTTGTTACGTATATGTCACATTATGTGTTTCAGTTTTTGAATGTTAAATGATGGTATGATCGATGCAATATGAAAAGTTTGAGTGGTATTAATGTAAAAAAGTAAAACTAAAATGTTAGATATTACAAAGAAATTAGGTGGTATGCATGTAAATGCCCTAATTTTAGTAAAATAAATTCACATTAGCATATTATAATATAAATAAAAAAATATGAATCATATTTTAAGATCAATACAACACAAATATGTAATAAATTTTATAAACTTTAAATCAACTCCAATAATTTTTTACATTAAAACCCATAACAAATTTTGTTTAACGCAGGTGACCTCGGGCAAACCGGATGGACAAACTCCACCCTCACCCACATCTCCGACTCCGACCACGACGTCCTCCTCCTCCCAGGGGACCTCTCATACGCCGACTTCTACCAACCCCGCTGGGACTCCTTCGCCCGCCTCGTGGAACCACTCGCCTCACGCCGCCCATGGATGGTCACTCAAGGCAACCACGAGATCGAATCCATCCCCTTCCTCGAACCCAAACCCTTCAGACCCTACAACGCTCGTTGGCACATGCCCTTTGAGCAGGGCAACTCTCCTTCCAATCTCTTCTACTCATTCGACGTTGCGGGTGGTGATGTCCACGTGCTCATGCTCGGGTCTTATGCCGAGTATGGCATCGGTTCAGCGCAGTACATATGGATGAAGACGGATATTGGGAAGGTGGATAGGAGGAGGACGGCGTGGGTGGTGGCGGTGGTGCATGCGCCGTGGNTTCGACGCTGCGGGTGGCGATGTCCGCGTGCTCATGCTGGGGTCTTATGCCGAGTATGGCATTGGTTCAGAGCAGTACATATGGATGAAGGCGGATATTGGGAAGGTGGATAGGAGGAGGGCGGCGTGGGTGGTGGCGGTGGTGCATGCGCCGTGGTATAATTCGAACGAGGCGCACCAGGGGGAGGGGGAGGGGATGAGGAAGGTGGTGGAGGAGCTGATTTATGAGGGACGTGTGGACGTCGTCTTTGCAGGGCATGTGCATGCATACGAGCGCTTTGTGAGTGGGAATAGGAATTGGTTTAGAATAACTTTATCATTAATTAAAATTAATTTTGATAGCTTAATTATTTGATTTTTTATATGTGAGTAAAACTTAAAGATNTGAGGCGCACCGGGGGGAGGGGGAGGGGATGAGGAAGGCGGTGGAGGAGCTGATTTATGAGGGACGTGTGGACATCGTCTTTGCCGGGCATGTGCATGCATACGAGCGCTTTGTGAGTGGGAATAGGAATTGGTTTAGAATAATTTTATCATTAATTAAAATTAATTTTGATAGCTTAATTATTTGATTTTTTATATGTGAGTAAAAATTAAAGATTTTGCATGAAATATGTAAATACATGACTCAGGTTATTTTTGCAGACAAGGGTGTATAACAACAAGGAAGATGAGTGTGGTGCCATACACATCACGGTGGGCGACGGAGGAAATAGAGAAGGGTTGGCGAGCAATTATATAAACCCGCAGCCGAGCATCTCTTTGTTCCGGCAGGCGAGCTTTGGCCATGGCAAGCTCGAAGTCGTTAACTCCACACATGCATTGTGGACGTGGCACCGCAATGAGGACGATGAGCCGGTTGTTGCCGATAGCGTGTGGATCACGAGCCTTGCGACGAATCCGGCTTGTGTGAAAACCAAGTGAAGATGTGGAGATATATGATTTCTTTAATGGGAGATTGATATAGCTAGCTAGCTCCAATTTGTTATTATATATAAAGGTTTTTTTTTTCTTCTTTTTTTTTTCTTTTTAATGAAAGAAATAATGATGTGGATTATGAAATAAGTTGTTATTTGAAGTTGATAGTGTGTATGGGCAACCTTGCGTGTTGCATGAAGTCTCATTTGGTAGAAATTATTGCGTCCGGACATAGGATGCGATATATTGCGTCCGGACATAGGATGTGATATACGCGATTTTGTTTTTTTAATAGCATCAGGTGCAACGTCCGGACTCAGGACGCAATATTTTCATTCTTTAACCCTCACCAATAATGCCCAACAAACAATCTCAGTGTTGTTACCTCGTGGCAATTCCATAAGTGGAATACTCACATTTGATTTGTTTCTTCTCTAAGATTGCAATACCATATATTAAACTAGATGATTATGGTAGTATTCAATTTGCATTGTAATTGACTCAAAACATTCATTATTGAAATGCGACTCCTGCAGCTGATTCAGTACTTCTTTGTTCAGCGGACTCACCATCTCATGCATTTGAAAAAAATATAATTAAGCTTACATTAAGGGTCCGTTTGAGGCAGCTTATTTGATGCGGCGGCTTTTTGAAAACGCAACTGATTTATTTGGGTAAATTGAGTTTTGACAGCTTATGAGTTTTCAAAACGTTGAAAGCAATGTTTTCACACCAGTGCGGTGGCAACTTTCTGACTGCGGTCTGAGTTTTTCAAAACAATAAAAACTTATAATAGCTAACGCACCTAACTTATTAGCAGATTATTCAGTAAGCTACAGCTGCCCCAAACAGACCCTAAGTCAGATCCGAAGCAAGTGCATCTAATTCAAATCAAGTTAGAAGATAAATCAAAGCCAAGTCAAATGAACATCAATTTACTTAAATCCAATCTCTAGATTCATCTATAACACTTTTAAGGAGTCCCCATTTGACTTGAAAGGTGATTTGTGCAAGTTTGCTGGTTGATCAATTTTGATCGGCCTTTGTCAACTTAGGCCCACATCTGGGTCAACCTTCGTCAACCAACATGGAACCAAAATTAAACCATAAAATAAACTAACCATGTTAAAAGAGGGAAAAACTTAAATTAATATTATTTAAATCCTTAGGGTGTGGTGACAGACTCCTAAAGTACAAAAATTTTTATGTGCGGACTCCTGACGTAGCTTTATGTGCGACGCAGGGTATTCATGAGTTTTTTTCAGATTATTTTTTGGTTATTTTCAATAATCCCGAAATTTCTGGGTTATTTTCAATAATCCCGAAATAACCAAAAAATAACATGCGGTCTTTATTTTTGGGTTATGTCGGTATTGAAAACAACCCATAAATAACCTAAAAATAACTCATGAACAACTTGCGCCGCACGTAGAGGCACGTCAGGTGTCTAGATAGAAAATGCGCGCCCTCAAGTATGGTGCCCCCACCTTACTAGAATTAGGGAGTTCTCAATAATAGGGCCCTCACTCTTACTGATGCATATGATTTGCTACTGTTCGCACGCTTAAAATGCATGCTTTTGATATTTTTATTTTTGAGATTGTGTGGATAGTAGCAAGTCGAGGTATTTGTTAGGCTCTTAGGATACTTTTTGCCCTAACTTAAATAGCTTAAACAATTTTTTTTAAAAAAAAAATAAAAACTCAATCAAAATAAAAATTATTGTGGTTCAACACTTGCCGACTCAGCTCACTGCCCAATAAGGTGCTAGTACTATGCCACCACCCAGAACGTAAGAGCCTGCTGGTCATCTGTCGCCACCATGTGAGGGAGTCGTGTCAGTTACATCATTTGAGTGAATCGGACTCCTTCGTATGAGGAGTATGGATCTTGCTTGTTATGTTTTTATTCTTTTTTTGGGTTTTCTTTCTTTTTTTTTTTAAAAGGTAGTTTTTCTTTTCTTAGGTTGAGTTTGATTGCTTTGAGTTGGCAGAACTTTTTTGGTTGGATAGACTTTGTCAATCTGTTGATATAGTCTAATTTTTTTATGGGAACTTATCGATAGAGTGACAATAGACTATTGATTAGAGGGTGAATCATCTTTTTAAGATTTTTAATCCTAATTTTTTTATGAATCATACTCCAAGAAATAGAGCATAAGAGAGAAGAGAGAGATACAGAGAGAGACAACAATGAGAGTGAACAATAATGAACAACAAGCTATATCAATCACATTGACATTTCCCATCCTTTTTGGCTAAAATTGTGTTTCTATTGTACATGAAATAATCTCCTAATTATGAGACAGAGAGAGATTATAATATAGTAATGTTATATTTTTTTCTCCTAATTTAATGGGAGTTGAGTATTATAGATATTTAACATGTTTGAACCTATCGCTTGGTTGCTCTCTCACTCGATCAAATGAGCTTATTTGGCTTCAACTCGGTATGGTTGGTCTAGTCGGCTAGGGTGAGCCAGCATTGCTGGTTGGATTGGTTTAATTGGCTTCAGGTCGACGAGATTGATTCAATTAGCCAAGCTTTATCGATCAATTGGTCTAATATAGTTATCGACCCTCGATCCCTTGCAAAGAGTTTTAGTCGACAAAGTAATACTAGATTATTAAGCAAATGGAGAATCACCGTGACCCAAGAAATAACCTTCTCTTCAATAAGGAGAACCCGAGGGATGTTTGCATGACACTTTGTAGCTCTATTAATTCTTAATCCCTGATGAGTAGACTCGAGGGCGTCGTGGGATGTTTGGTGATAATGAGTAACTGAATTTTTCCTTGAGTCGGATCTACCCGAAGAGAGGTTGATGCCTTCAATCGACTTTCTTGTGGCTGGCTTGAATTTATATTTGTCTTATTTCTATTTCAATCGACTTTCAATCACCTTCGTGACTTGATTGGCTTTAGCTTTGCTTGTTATGAATTGGACAGTTGCATCCGATCAGTTAAATAAGCATCCTTGGCTTGTATTGAGAGCCATCCTATGTCGTATTCTCTTCCTTCTGGACCGCTAGATATCATCGGAAACAGTGCTGACACACTTTTAACGTACAATTTCTATATTTCTTATGTCGACCTTGTCTTTTTTAACTTGAAGTTGTTGATATTTATTAGGGATTTGTTCAATGATGTTGATATCAGATTATCACTGGATAGGAACCATACCAGCCTCATCAACGACTTGCATGATAAAGGAATTTCATCAATAAAAGAAGAAACTCTCTGAAGGGAGGATAATGACTTAACTTTGGAGCTTAATAAGCAAAGGAATAGGAGGGGGATGTGGTAGGAGCTTCTCTAAAGGCTCCAACACTTGCAGCTACTTGCCGTTATTCTTTACTATACTAGCAAAAGCCATATCCCTACACCAAAGTTGACTCCAAACAAGAACATTTATTGCAATGGGTGCTAACAAATTTGATCTCATGCAAATCTATACATTAACAAATGTCGAAAACTTNATTGTCGACCCTCGATCCCTTGCAAAGAGTTTCAGTTGACAAGTAACACTAGATTATTGAGCAAATGGCGAATCACCGTGACCCAAGAAATAACCTTCTGTTCAATAAGGAGAACCCGAGGGATGTTTGCATGACACTTTGTAGTTGTATTAATTCTCAATCCATGATGAGTAGGCTCGGGGGCGTCGTGTGATGTTTGGTGATATTGATGAACTGAATTTTTCCTTGAGTCGGATCTACTCGAAGGTAGGTCGATGCCTTCAATCAAATTTCTTGTGGCTGGCTTGAATTTCTATTTGTCTTGTTTTTGATTGAAAGACCCAGATTCAACCACCTTCGTTGATTGGCTTTGGCTTTGTTTGTTATGACTTTGACTGTTTCATCCGATCAGTTAAGTAAGCATCCTTGGCTTCTATTGCGAGCCATCCTATGTCGCACTCTCTTCCTTCTGGACCGCTAGATATCCTCGGGAACAGTGCTGACACACTTTCAATGTACAATTTCTATATTTCTCATGTTGACCTAGTCTTTTTAACTTGAAGTCGTTGATATTTTTTAGGGATGTGTTCAATGATGTTGATATCAGATTATCACTGGATAGGAACCATGACAGCCTCATCAACGACTTGCATGGTAAAGGAATTTCATCAATAAAAGAAGAAACTCTCTAAAGGGAGGATAATGACTTAACTTTGGAGCTTAATAAGCAAAGGAATAGGAGGGGGATGTGGTAGGAGCTTCTCTAAAGGCTCCAACACTTGCAGCTACTTGCTGGTATTCTTTACTATACTAGTAAAAGCCATATCCCTACACCAAAGTTGACTCCAAACAATAACATTTATTGCAATGAGTGTTGACAAATTTGATCTCATGCACATCTATACATTAACAAATGTCGAAAAACTTCCAAAAGCAACAAAGAAATGAAACTTATGATGCAACGTACGGTCAGAGCCCCTCAATTAATGGAAAAAATATTTGTCTGAATGTCTATACATCCTGACGGCTAACCACTGGCCAGTATGTCCTTGACCAATCAGGTTTAGGACAATGTGGTGGCCGGTGATTGGACTTTCGGACGTGCAGTGTCGGAACAAAATTTTTTCTCCCAATAAGGAGGGACGATTGAGCAATTTTTTAATAGNCGAAAACTTCCAAAAGCAACAAAGAAATGAAACTTATGATGCAACCGTACGGTCAGAGCCCTCAATTAATGAACAAAATATTTCGTCTGAATGTCTACACATCCTGACGGCTAACCACTGGGCAATATGTCCCTGACCAGTCAGGTTTATGACAATGTGGTGGCCGGTGATTGACTTTTCGGACGTGCAGTGTCGGAACAAAATTTTTTCTCCCAATAAGGAGGGACGATTGAGCAATTTTTTAATAGGATAAAGAGTTTAATCGAACTACAACGCTCTTGATATTTATTTATATTCAATCCAATAATAAATAATTAGAGATTAAACCTTATTTTATGTAAGCCTTACTTAATTTGATTAGTTTATAAAAAAAATTGAACGCAAACATAACTTTTTAGATCAAAACTTTAAAAATATAAGCAATTCAATAAATTTTAATTGTTTCATTCTGCAATGTCCCCAATTTGAACACATGCTAACTAAGGATCTGTTGGGGGCTGCTTCAGCTAATTAAAAAATAGCCGTGAAGCTGTTGAAAAATAATCATATATACAAAATATTGTGGTGGTTGTTACCAATTTTTTTTTTAAGTCTGTTCGCAATTAGAAAGCTGCCACCACACCTAGCATGGTGGAAAAAAAAAAATTTTCAACAATATTTTTTTGAAAAAACTATCAAAATACAATTTATGCAAACAAACAAAATTATAGTGCGGTACGATACTCGCTCTCCAGATCATAGATATTTCTTAGGCTCAAATAATAATAAAAAAATCAATCCAAATAAAAATTTTAGTTTATTCTTAGTCNACAAACATAACTTTTTAGATCATAACTTTAAAAATATAAGCAATTTAATAATTTTTAATTGTTTCATTCTGTAGTGCCCCCAATTTAAACACATGCTAATTAAGGGTCTGTTGGGAGCTGCTTCAGCTAATTAAAAAACAGTCGTGAAACTGTTGAAAAATAATCATATATACAAAATACTGTGGTGGTTGTTACCATTTTTTTTTTTTTAAGTCTGCCCGCAATTAGAACACTGTCACCACACCTAGCCAGAACTGGTGAGAAAAAAAAGTTTTCAACAATATTTTTTTTGAAAAAGCTGCCAAAATATAATTTATGCAAACAGACAAAACTACAGTGCGGTATGACACTCCCGGACCATAGATATTTCTTAGGCTCAAATAATAATAAAAAAATCAATCCAAATAAAAATTTTAGTTTATTCTTAGTCNGAAAGTTTAGGTGTGAGATATGTAAATGCATAAGAATTGTGTGCTTGGTTGTATTTTTTTTCGGCATGATATTCTCTTCAGCTTGTCTTTAATGTTTGTGATCAAGCTTGAAATAGAATTGCAGCCTTCTATGCATTTTTGTGTATAATTTGATTTAGTGATTGTTATGGATGGTATCTGTTTGAAGAAATGAATAATTGTTTATTTTAATCTGCATTTTGTGTGCATGCTAGGTATGGTTAAGAATTTTCAGGTAGTTTTTGTCTGATTAATGTTTGGGATACAATTGGCGAGGGTTTTGGATAGAGAGAAGAAGTTCAGGCAAAATCAAGAGAGGATTTAGGCGAGGGGTTTGAGAGAGTATAATGGGGAGATAGGTTTATGGTTCATTTTATTTTTGTTAAGTTTTTATGTTATTAATTTAATTGATTAATAATTAATAATTAATTCTTATATTATCAATTTAATTATAATTAAAAAAATTATATGTAACTATTTAATAATTAATTAATGAATAAAATATATTTAAAATTTAAATTGTTTAATAAAATTTTAAGTAAATTTATTTAATATAATTAATTAATAATTGATTAATGTTAAATTATTGCTTAATAAGTAATTAGTTCAATAGAAAATTTTATTAATAATTAAGTAGTTTAGTGAAAAGTTAATTATTAGTTAGCATAATTAGAAATTTAATTTGATAGTTAATTTTCATCATAATAATAAAATAATCAAAGTTTAATTATGATTTTTCTAACAAACATAACAACCTTTTAAATCCTAGTAGAAGTTGTCAAACAGTTTGATTGGATTTAACTGGATTTACTAAATCCGTTACCAAACAATTTTTGGTACTTAACCCTTTAATGATTTACTAAATTT
>JXCR01149078.1:274490-317090 GCA_002079205.1 Phalaenopsis hybrid cultivar
AATTACCATTCCAACCTCAGCTAATCATCTAAGTGTAATTCACCACTTCTAATTCAGTTTTAATTTGTTTTAATGACATCCGACCTACATGAGCCAATTAACAATATGGAGTTGTCGGCTCCATTCCCCACAGTGTTTGTTTGGTGTTTTTCTATGGGGACTTGAAAAACATTTAGGATTGGTATTTTTCTACTATTCAGTTTAGCATGCATAGGTTTTGTGGTGCTGAAAAACACAATAAAATGTTAATAAATGCCTGGTTGTGAGGACTAATACTCCCAAATAATCCTTAATCTTCATTTGCAACTAACAAAATAGAATTATTCAGGCCTTCTTCTTTCTATTACTAGAGCTATTTCCTTATTAAATATGCTCCCCTCTTATGATTCTGTAGATATGCATCTTTGCAGTGTATTTCCTGCGACATTCAACTTATATCTGAAAATACTTTTTGGTGAAATATTCAGATCATGAAGCAGTTGGAAATTTAGAATCATCTTCTTTGTTGAAGGTACTTTAAAATTGTGTTTGTACTCTGTGTGCTTCTTGTTGCTCTATTATTGTCTATCCCCCTTCATATATGTCTAAATATTGATGAATTTATGATCTTATGGTGGCAATTGTTTTATCATAAAGGAATTATTTTGTTTGTGTTTATATAAATGTCTTGCTACTTCATCTACTTTTTGCTAAACAAAATTATGTGATTTGACACGGAACTCATGGTTTGACAGCTTTTTGTTTTAAAATGGGAAAAGCTAAGCATGAAAAATATGTTTTGTATATTTTTCTTGTTGTATTTTTAACTAACCTATGCATCTTATTTAGTTTTGAGAATGGAGCAAGATATTATAAAGTTCATATGTGATCCTACTCAACAACAGTTGGAGTTCCAGAACCTTCCTACTTCCTACCTCCGTTTGGCCGCACATCGAGTAGCGCAACATTATTATTTGCAGTCAGTTGCCATGCCTGACAGTGTTATGCCCGACGGTTCTGGTTCTCAGATTGTGATTCATAAAACTTCTTATTGTCGATTACCTCCAGTACGTCTTGCGGATATACCTGTTAGTTTACAGCAGGAAGATTCAAACAGCTTACAGAAAATTGCAATAAAGCAGAGGCCCCACAAAAGTTCACAAATTGGTAACAGCTCAAATTTTAGTTTATCTAATCATAATGGCATGAAAACAGTAGAGGAAAGAAAGGAAGAATATAATAAGGCACGTGCTCGAATATTTAGCAACAGCAGTGATCTTGGTGCTACAACAAAATCAGAGATTGAACCAGTTTTGCCCGATATTCTTCAAAATTGCAACTTGGTGCCATCAATCTCTGAAGATGGCCTGTTTCCTGAAGCATCTGAAACTAATCTTAAGAGGAGCATGAGTAACTCTTTTATTGGCAGCAACAGATACAGTAGAAATAGGAATGAAAAAGAACTTGTTGTTGGTAGACAGAAAACAACGGGCAGAGTCGCTATTTTTCGTGATCGAGAGTTAGATCGCAAGGATCCTGACTATGATAGGAGTTATGATAGGTAATGTGATTAAGTTTGAGTTTTAGTTTTTACTGAATGCGCTATATTTTCAAGTTTTATAAGCTGTCGTAGCAGTGTATTTTAGATTAATGGAAGATTTACATGCATACCCCTCAATTGTTATGCATTCACATATCTAACACCTAAACATCAACATATATGCCAGTTTACCTATACATGAAAAGGCGTATTTCACTTCTTAAAAGTTAAAATAGTGGTATTTTTGATGTGATATGAATGATTTGGGTGGTATAAATTTAAAAAATGAAGTTTAGGTGTTAGATATGTAAATTCATTTGAATTTGGTGTTATGTATGTAAATGGCCCTAGATTTGTTTCTTGTATTTTAATTTTGACAATTGATTTGTAGATGTTGCGAGTGTAGTGCATGTTTGTGTGTTTGAACGTACATGTTTTGGTGCTCATTTTCACCTGAAGACTTTGTTTTTTCCTACATTTGATCGTAGAAGACGTTAACCATCTTCATTGATTGATTCTTTAAGCGGCAGCTTGTTCTAATCTTATCTCTCTTTGTTATATTTGTTTTCCAGGTACATGCAAAGGTTTGACCCTGGGTTTGGATTTAATGGAGCNAATTAAAGATTTTGCATGAAATATGTAAATACATGACTCAGGTTATTTTTGCAGACAAGGGTGTATAACAACAAGGAAGATGAGTGTGGTGCCATACACATCACGGTGGGCGACGGAGGAAATAGAGAAGGGTTGGCGAGCAATTATATAAACCCGCAGCCGAGCATCTCTTTGTTCAGGCAGGCGAGCTTTGGCCATGGCAAGCTCGAAGTCGTTAACTCCACACATGCATTGTGGATGTGGCACCGCAATGAGGACGATGAGCCGGTTGTTGCCGATAGTGTGTGGATCACGAGCCTTGCGACGAATCCGGTTTGTGTAAAAACCAAGTGAAGATGTGGAGATATGTGATTTCTTTCATGAGAGATTGGCATAGCTAGCTAGCTCAAATTGTTATTATATATAAAGGTTATTTATTTTTTCTTTTTAGTGAAAGAAATAATGATGTGGATTATGAAATAAGTTGTTATGTGAAGTTGATAGTGTGTATGGGCAACCTTGCGTGTTGCATGAAGCCTCATTTGGTAGAAAATATTGCCACCATGTGAGGGAGTCGTGTCAGTTACATCATTTGAGTGAATTCTACTCCTTCGTACGAGGAGTACTGATCTTGATTGTTATGTTTTTGTTCTTTTTGTGGGCTTTCTTCCTTTTTTTTTTAAAAAGGGAGGTTTTTTTTTTCTTAGGTTGAGTTTGATTGCTTTGAGTTGGTAGGACTTTTTTGATTGGATAGGCTTTGTCAATCTGTTGATATAGTCTAATTTTTTATGGGCACTTATTAATAGAGTGACAGTAGACTATTTATTAGAGGGTGAATCATCTTTTTAGGATTTTTAATCCTGATATTTGTATGAATCATACTCCAAGAAATAGAGCATAAGAGCGAAGAGAGAGATACAGAGAGAGACAACGATGAGTGTGAACAATAATGAACAACAAATTATATCAATCACACTGACATTTCCCAATCTTTTTGGCTAAAATTGTGTTTCTATTGTACATGAAATAATCTCCCTAATTATGAGAGAGAGAGAGATTATAATACAGTAATGTTATGTTTTTTTCTCCTGATTTAATGGGAGTTGAGTATTATAGATATTTAACATGTTTGAGCCTATCGCTTGGTTGCTCTCTCACCTGATCAAATGAGCTTATTTGGCTTCAACTCGGTATGGTTGGTCTAGTCGGCTAGGGTGAGCCAGCGTTGCTGGNTATAAATTATAATTATCTTAAATTATATAAGTGGTTTTAGTTTAATATTTTTGAGCTTTAATATGCGACTAGAATTTAAATTTTAATTTTTTTTAAAAATAAAAAACAAGAACAAACTAATAGTGGTTTTTATTTAATGTTTTTTACTTTTTAAATATGCATATAAAATTAAATTTTAAATATTTATTAAGCTAACACCAAGAGCAAATTAATTAACAATTTATTCAATCTAAGAACCATATATATATATATATATATGCAAATTTCGTACAAATGTAATTTAAATATTATATATTTATAATAATATTTAACTATTGCATCACATACAAATAAACAAATGATTAATTAATTACACTTAGATTGCCATGATATATTTGTACTATTTTTTATGCTGCATAAAATTATAATGCGAGATTTACATGCAAACCACTCAATTCCTATTTATTTACATATCTAACACCAAAACTTGTTACATATGTGTCACATTATGTATTTCAGTTTTTGAAAGTTAAATGATGGTATGATCGATGCAATATGAAAATTTTGAGTGGTATTAATGTAAAAAGTAAAACAAAAATGTTAGTTATTACAAAGAAATTAGGTGGTATGCATGTAAATGCCCTAATTTTAGTAAAATAAATTTACATTAGCATATTATAACATAAATAAAAAACATTAATCATACTTTAAGATCAACACAACACAAATATGTAATAAATTTCGTAAACTTTAAATCAACTCCAATAATTTCCTTACACACCCAACAAAACTTTACATTAAAAGCCATAACAAATTTCTTTTAACACAGGTGACCTCGGCCAGACCGGATGGACAAACTCCACCCTCACCCACATCTCCAACTCCGACCACGACGTCCTCCTCCTCCCAGGGGACCTCTCATACGCCGACTTCTACCAACCCCGTTGGGACTCCTTCGCCCGCCTCGTAGAACCACTTGCCTCACACCGCCCATGGATGGTCACTCAAGGCAACCACGAGATCGAATCCATCCCCTTCCTCGAACCCAAACCCTTCAGACCCTACAACGCTCGTTGGCACATGCCCTTCGAGCAGGGCAACTCTCCTTCCAATCTCTTCTACTCATTCGACGCCGCTGGCGGCGATGTCCACGTGCTCATGCTCGGGTCTTATGCCGAGTATGGCATCGGTTCAGAGCAGTACAGATGGATGAAGGCGGATATTGGGAAGGTGGATAGGAGGAGGACGGCGTGGGTGGTGGCGGTGGTGCATGCGCCGTGGTATAATTCGAACGAGGCGCACCGAGGGGAGGGGGAGGGGATGAGGAAGGTGGTGGAGGAGCTGATTTATGAGGGACGTGTGGACGTCGTCTTTGCCGGGCATGTGCATGCATACGAGCGCTTTGTGAGTGGAAATAGGAATTTGTTTAGAATAATTTTAATCATTAATTAAAATTATTTTTGATAGCTTAATTATTAGATTTTTTTTATGTGAGTAAAAAATGAAAGATTTATAACTCTGGTTGTTTTTGCAGACAAGGGTGTATAACAACAAGGAAGATGAGTGTGGTGCCATACACATCACGGTGGGCGACGGAGGAAACAGAGAAGGGTTGGCCAGCAGTTATATAAACCCGCAGCCGAGCATCTCTTTGTTCCGGCAGGGGAGCTTCGGCCATGGCAAGCTCGAAGTCGTCAACTTCACACATGCATTGTGGACGTGGCACCGCAATGAGGACGATGAGCCGGTTGTTGCCGATAGCGTGTGGATCACGAGCCTTGCGACGAATCCGGCTTGTGTGAAAACCAAGTGAAGATGTGGAGCTATGTGAGTTCTTTCATGGGAGATTGGTATAGCTAGCTAGCTCCAATTTGTTATTATATATAAAGGTTTTTTTTTTTCTTTTTAGTGAAAGAAATGATGATGTGGATTATGAAATAAGTTGTTGTTTGAAGTTGATGGTGTGTATGGCAACCTTGCGTGTTGCATGAAGCCTCATTTGGTAGAAAATATTGCCGCCATGTGAGGGAGCTCTGTCAGTTACATCATTTGAGTGAATTCGACTCCTTCGTACGAGGAGTTTGGATCTTGCTTGTTATGTTTTTATTATTTTTCTGGGCTTTCTTTCTTTTTTTTAGAAAGGGAGGTTTTTTTTCTTCTTAGGTTGAGTTTGATTGTTTTGAGTTGGCAGAACTTTTTTGATTGGGTAGGCTTTGTCAAGTTGATATAGTCTAATTTTTTATGGGCACTTATCAATAGAGTGCGATAGACTATTGATTAGAGGATGAATAATCTTTTTAGGATTTTTAATCCTGATTTTTTTATTATAGAGCGTAAGAGAGAAGAGAGATATACGGAGAGAGACAACGACGAGAGTGAATAATAATGAACAACAAATTATATCAATCATATTGACATTTCCCAACCTTTTTGGCTAAAATTGTGTTTCTATTCTACATGAAATAATCTCCCTAATTATGAGAGAGAGAGAGAGAGAGAGAGATTATAATATAGTAATGTTATATATTTTTTTTCTCCTAATTTAATGGGAGTTGAGTATTATAGATATTTAACATGTTTGAACCTATCGCTTGATTGCTCTCTCACTTGATCAAATGAGCTTATTTGGCTTCAACTTGGTATGGTTGGTCTAGTCGGCTAGGGTGAGCCAGCATTGCTGGTTGGCTTGGTTTAATTGGCTTCAGGTCTACGAGATTGATTCAATTAGCCAAGCTTTATTGATCAATTGGTCTAATATAGTTGTCGACCCTCGATCCCTTGCAAAGAGTTTCAATCGACAAAGTAATACTAGATTATTGAGCAAATGGTGAATCACCGTGACCCAAGAAATAACCTTCTCTTCAATAAGGAGAACCCGAGGGATGTTTGCATGACACTTTGTAGCTCTATTAATTCTTAATCCCTGATGAATAGGCTCGGGGGCGTCCTGGAATGTTTGGTGATATTGAGGAACTGAATTTTTCCTTGAGTTTGATCTACCCAAAGGGAGGTTGATGCCTTCAATCGACTTTCTTGTGGCTGACTTGAATTTCTATTTGTCTTGTTTTTTATTGAAAGACCCAAATTCAACCACCTTCGTTGATTGGCTTTGGCTTTGCTTGTTATGGCTTGGACAGTTGCATCCGATCAGTTAAGTAAGCATCCTTGGCTTCTATTGCGAGTCATCGTACGTCGTACTTTCTTCCTTTTGGACAACTAGATATCCTCGGGAACAGTGCTGACACAATTTCAATGTACAATTTCTATATTTCTTATGTTGACCTTGTCTTTTTAACTTGAAGTCGTTGATATTTTTTAGGGATGTGTTCAATGATGTTGCTATCAGATTATCACTAGATAGGAACCATACCAACCTCATCAACGACTTGCATGATAAAGGAATTTCATCAATAAAAGAAGAAACTCTCTGAAGGGAGGATAATGACTTAACTTTGGAGCTTAATAAGCAAAGGAATAGGAGGGGGATGTGGTAGGAGCTTCTCTAAAGGCTCCAACACTTGCTGCTACTTGCCGTTATTCTTTACTATACTAGCAAAAACCATATCCCTACACCAAAGATGACTCCAAACAATAACATTTATTGCAATGGGTGCTAACAAATTTGATCTCATGCAAATCTATACATTAACAAATGTTGAAAACTTCCAAAGGCAACAAAGAAATGAAACTTATGATGCAACCGTACGGTCAGAGCCCCTCAATTAATGGGAAAAATATTTCGGCCAAATGTCTATAGATCATGATGGCTAACCATTGGCATGTACGTCCCCGGCCAATGAGGTTTATGACAATGTGGTGGCCGGTGATTGACCGTTCGGACGTGCAGTGTCGGAACAAAATTTTTTTCTCCCAATATAGAGGGTCGATTGAGCAATTTTTTAATAGGATAAAGAGTTTGATAGAACTACAATGCTCTTGATATTTATTTATATTTAATCCAATAATAAATAATTAGAGATTAAACGTTATTTTATTTAAGCCTTATTTAATTTGATTAGTTGATAAAAAAAATTGAACGCAAACATAGCTTTATAGATTATAACTTTAAAAATATAAGCAATTTAATAAATTTTAATTGTTTCATTCTGTAGTGCCCCCAATTTGAACACATGCTAACTAAGGGTCTGTTGGGGGCAACTTCAGTTAATTAAAAAAAAGTTGTGAAACTGTTGAAAAATAATCATATATACAAAATACTGTGGTGGTAGTTACAATTTTTGTTTTTTAAAGTCAGACCGCAATTAGAAAGCTGACACCACATCTAGCCAGAACCGATGGAAAACAAAAAATTTTCAACGACAGTTTATTGAAAAAACTATAAAAATACAGTTCATGCAAATAGACAAAACTACAGTGCGGTACCGGTACGACACCCCATCTCCAAACGGATCTTAGATCTTTCTTATGCTCAAATAATAATAAAAAAATCAATCCAAATAAAATTTTAGTTTATTCTTAGTCCACTTATTTAAAAATTCGGGCCACCCAAAGTTGATATTTATCCTTTACTTTAATTTTTTAATTTTGTGGCATCTTTCAAAAATAAAAAGATATAAAAAGAAATCAGGCGGATTTTTCTGATTTCTTTTTGAAATTACCACCAATCAGCGATCCTCATCCGAAGCGCCGCTCGTCTCTAAACCCGGTTCACTGAAGCCGAACCAAAAAAAGTCGAACCGCCCATAGAGTTGCCTAAATTAAGCCGTAAATCCCTCCACTAAAAATTTAGATACCCTCGTGCAAATTACAAGTGGGCACTCGAATCCCCGACCCTGAAACCCTTGATTTCTCTCTCGATGCTCCGATCTCAAACCCTAGATCTCCGATCCTCCTCCCCTGGAGCTACCGTGGATTTGTTCTAGGGNTCGAACCGCCCATAGAGTTGCCTAAATTAAGCCGTAAATCCCTCCACTAAAAGTTTAGATACCCTCGTGCAAATTACCAAGTGGGCACGCGAATCCCCGACCCTGAAACCCTTGATTTCTCCCTCGATGCTCCGATCTCAAACCCTAGATCTCCGATCCTCCTCCCCTGGAGCTACCGTGGATTTGTTCTAGGGCTTCTTGCCCGCTCTCCTGCGACAGGGTGTATTCTTTTCTTTTTCATTCTCACCGGGTATGGAGGACTCAGGGGAGGATGTCGGGCCCCCTGATTCATGGGAGTCGGCCGATTTGGACGAGCGCATGAGCAGGTTGCTGGTCTTGTCCAAGAAGAATCCTGATTCGTTCCTCTCGATGTCTTCACCTTTGCAGGAGTTTGATGATGAGACTGCGGTGCCATATATTGGGGCTGCCGGCAACAAGACAGCTGCGACTTCCGTTTCTGGAGAACGGTGCGGTGTGATTCAGGAGGATGCGTTGAACCAGGTGGATCAGTTTCTCAGGGAGGCTATTGAGAAGCCCCGGGAACGGCTATCCAGTNGGATTCGTTCCTCTCGATGTCTTCACCTTTGCAGGATTTTGATGATGAGACTGCGGTGCCATATATTGGGGCTGCCGGCAACAAGACAGCTGCGGCTTCCGCTTCTGGAGAACGGTGCGGTGTGATTAATGAGGATGCGTTGAACCAGGTGGATCAGTTTCTCAGGGAGGCTATTGAGAAGCCCCGGGAACGGCTATCCAGTGAGTGCGCTGGTTTCTTTGTCCTTATATGCGTCACTCTGCGTGTTATTAGGGTAATTTACATATGTAGCACACAATTCTTTGGTATTTACATAACTAACACCTAAACTTTGATATTTACTGCATAACACTTTTTTACATAACTCACATCTAAACGTTGATTTTTACATGCATAGCACTTTGGTGCATTAAAGTTTTGCCAAAAAGTGGCAATAGTGCTATATTAAATATCTGAGTGCTATGTGTGTAAATATGAAAGCTTAGGTGCGAGCTATGTAAATGCATAAGAATTGTGTGCTTGGTTGTATTTTTCTTCGGCATGATATTCTCTTCAGCTTGTCTTTAATGTTTGTGATCAAGCTTGAAATAGAATTGCAGCCTTCTATGCATTTTTGTGTATAATTTGATTTAGTGATTGTTATGGATGGTATCTGTTTGAAGAAATGAATAATTGTTTATTTTAATCTACATTTTTTTGTGCATGCTAGGTATGGTTAAGGATTTTCAGGTAGTTTTTGTCTGATTAATGCTTGAGATACAATCGGCGAGGGATTTGGATTGAGAGAAGAAGTTCAGGCAAAATCAGGAGAGGATTTAGGCGAGGGGTTTGAGAGAGTATAATGGGGAGATAGGTTTATGTTTCATTTTATTTTTTGTCAAGTTTTTATGTTATTAATTTAATTGATTAATAATTAATAATTAATTATTATATTATCAATTTATTTAGAATTAGATAAATTATATGTAACTATTTAATAATTAATTGATGAATAAAATATATTTAAAATTTAAATTGTTTAATAAAATTTTAAGTAAATTTATTTAATATATTTAATTAATAATTGATTAATGTTAAATTATTGCTTAATAAGTAATTAGTTCAATAGAAAATTTTATTAATAATTAAGTAGTTTAGTGAAAAGTTAATTATTAGTTAGCATAATTAGAAATTTAATTTNAAAAGTTTAGGTGTGAGATATGTAAATGCATAAGAATTGTGTGCTTGGTTGTATTTTTTTCGGCATGATATTCTCTTCAGCTTGTCTTTAATGTTTGTGATCAAGCTTGAAATAGAATTTCAGCCTTCTATGCATTTGTGAGTATAATTTGATTTAGTGATTGTTATGGATGGTATATGTTTGAAGGAATGAATAATTGTTTATTTTAATCTGCATTTTTGTGTGCATGCTAGGTATGGTTAAGGATTTTCAGGTAGTTTTTGTCTGATTAATGTTTGAGATACAATTGGCGAGGGTTTTGGATAGAGAGAAGAAGTTAAGGCAAAATCAAGAGAGGATTTAGGCGAGGGGTTTGAGAGAGTATAATGGGAAGATAGGTTTATGGTTCATTTTATTTTTGTTAAGTTTTTATGTTTTTAATTTAATTGATTAATAATTAATAATTAATTCTTATATTATCAATTTAATTATAATTAGATAAATTATATGTAACTATTTAATAATTAATTAATGAATAAAATATATTTAAAATTTAAAATGTTTAATAAAATTTTAAGTAAATTTATTTAATATAGTTAATTAATAATTGATTAATGTTAAATTATTGCTTAATAAGTAATTAGCTCAATTGAAAATTTTATTAATAATTAAGTAGTTTAGTGAAAAGTTAATTATTAGTTAGCATAATTAGAAATTTAATTTGATAGTTAATTTTCATCATAATAATAAAATAATTAAAGTTTAATTATGATTTTTCTAACAANTAAATTTAATTTGATAGTTAATTTTCATCATAATAATAAAATAATCAAAGTTTAATTATGATTTTTCTAACAAACATAACAACCTTTTAAATCCTAGTAGAAGTTGTCAAACAGTTTGATTGGATTTAACTGGATTTACTAAATCCGTTACCAAACAATTTTTGGNAAAATACTAGTAGAAGTTGTCAAACAGTTTGATTGGATTTAACTGGATTTACTAAATCCGTTACCAAACAATTTTTGGTACTTAACCCTTTCATGATTTACTAAATTTGGATTTACATGATTTACTAAATCCTACTAACTTAAATCTAATATGTTGTCGTACAAGCCACTAGGATTTAAGTTATCAGGAATTACTAAGTCTTGTAAATCTGGATTTTTGAAATTCTGAAATAGTTAAATCTCAGAAATTGTTTAGCAGTTGATTTAATAAATCCAGTTGAATTNAATGATTTACTAAATTTAGATTTACATGATTTACTAAATCCTATTAACTTAAATCTAATATGTTGTCGTACAAGCCACTAGGATTTAAGTTATCTGGATTTACTAAGTCTTGTAAATCTAGATTTTTGAAATTCTGAAATAGTTAAATCTCAGAAATTGTTTAGCAGTTGATTTAATAAATCCAGTTGAATTNCATGTTGTTGTACAAGCCACCAGGATTTAAGTTATCAGGAATTACTAAGTTTTGTAAATCTGGATTTTTTAAATTCTGAAATAGTTAAATCTCAGAAATTGTTTAGCAGTTGATTTAATAAATCCAGTTGAATTCTGTAAAACTGTTTGATAACTTATGCTAGGATTTAAAAACCTGTTAGATTTGTCTGAAGTTTGATTATTTCATTATTACAATTGAAATTATTTAATTTTCATTCTACTAAAGTTATAAAAATTTAATCAATTCTCTGGTGTTTAATAAGTAATCATTGATTAGCTACTTAGGATAACTTACTTGTTCATAAATTTGATTAATTATTTATTAAGTCAATTTTTTTTATATAATTATTCGTTAATTAGTTTTTACTCTTCATCAGTTAAGATAATTCCATTATAACTAGTATAACATAATATTTTCATAAAGCATTAATTAAAATTTTATAGCTAATTCAACATAAGAAAATTAGGTTAAATCATTAACANTTTTATTAAGTCAAATTTTTTTATATAATTATTCGTTAATTAGTTTTTACTCTTCATCAGTTAAGATAATTCCATTATAACTAGTATAACATAATATTTTCATAAAGCATTAATTAAAATTTTATAGCTAATTCAACATAAGAAAATTAGGTTAAATCATTAACAATATTAATGTAAGTTAATTAGCTTAATATTTTTTGAGGTTAATTTGGTTACTTTAAAAATAATTTGTGACGAGTTGAATTTTGTTGAGTAGAGCCGCCAATGATTCCTCATTGCTTCAAACCTCATGCACACCGCAAGCCACCTTCTTCCCCAAATATCATCTGCTACCATGGCCGCATGTAGATCATTTGTGTTGCTCTTCAACTTTCTCCTCGCCTTCACCAACAAAGAGGAAGCGGATCCAAAAAGAAAAGTTGAAATCTCTCTCACCTCTATCAACATTGCCTCATTATTACAGCAAGCAGCAATTTTTCTTCCCTCAATGAGGAAGCGATTTTCCATTTTGTCTGAGGTATTAATATTCCTTTTTTGTTCTTGTTGGCTCTCAGATTCACTAAATCCACCACATTGGATTTATGTTGAAAATTGGTGAAATCCAGATTTGGTAAATTCNGATTACAGCAAGCAGCAATTTTTATTCCCTCAATGAGGAAGCGATTTTCCATTTTGTGTGAGGTATTAATATTCCTTTTTTTGTTCTTGTTGCGCTCTCAGATTCACTAAATCCACCACATTGGATTTATGTTGAAAATTGGTGAAATCCAGATTTGGTAAATTCTAGGATTTAGGATGTCCAAAATGACCATTTGGGAGGATTTAAGTTAAATCCTGCTTAAATCCTCCCTTAAATCCAATACTCGACAACCCCTTAAGGGAGCAATATTCACTAGTAGAGGAAGATAGCGCTGAAGAGGAAATGGAGGGTGGAGGGGCGAAGTCAAGGTCCTCAAAACGATGAAGGATTACAAAGGGGACAAGATCAGGCATCAACGACATCGGTGTTGGGGAAGAAGTCAACGGTGGTTGAGGAGTCATTATGCACGTTGGAATCAANGGGATTTAGGATGTCCAAAATGACAATTTGGGAGGATTTAAGTTAAATCCTGCTTAAATCCTTCCTTAAATTCAATACTGGACAACCCTTTAAGGGAGCAATATTCACTAGTAGAGGAAGATAGCGCTGAAGAGGAAATGGAGGGTGGAGGGACGAAGTCAAGGTCCTCAAAACGATGAAGGATTACAAAGGGGACAAGATTAGGCATCAACGACATCGGTGTTGGTGAGAAGTCAACGGTGGTTGAGGAGTCATTATGCACGTTGGAGTCAAATGCAAGATAAGCATTGTCCATTTGATAAAGGAGGAGGAAGAAGAAATGGCAACAACGTGGGGGAATCAATTTTGAGGGATGGAGACTAGAGAGGTTAATTAAGTTTCTTTTATCTTTACATAAATATCATTAAATTTTTAAATTTTAAAAATATGCCAACTTATGAGATTTTATATTTCCCCATTAGGCTGTAAATCAAGTCATAAGNCAAATGCAAGATAAGCATTGTCCATTTGATAAAGGAGGAGGAAGAAGAAATGGCAACAACGTGGGGGAATCAAGTTTGAGGGATGGAGACTAGAGAGGTTAATTAAGTTTCTTTTATCTTTGCATAATTATCATTAAAATTTTAAATTTTAAAAATATGCCAACTTATGAGATTTTATATTTCCCCATTAGGCTGTAAATCAAGTCATAAGATCGTTGAGCTTGAGCTTATTTTAGACTCGAGCTTGATTCATTGCTCAAGCTTGGCGCACAAGCCTACTCCACTGACCTACATTCCTATGGTCAACTTGGTTTGTGTGTCATAGAGTTGAAGCTAGAAAACTCTATAGGGAGCACTAGTTAGAAGAACAAAATTAGAGGTGGTTGACACAGAGNAAGTCATAAGATCGTTGAGCTTGAGCTTATTTTAGACTCGAGCTTGATTCATTGCTCAAGCTTGGCGCACAAGCCTACTCCACTGACCTACATCCCTATGGTCAACTTGGTTTGTGTGGTAGAGTTGAAGCTAGAAAACTCTATAGGGAGCACTAGTTAGAAGAACAAAATTAGAGGTGGTTGACACAGAGNATTTTATTAAGTCAATTTTTTTTATATAATTACTCATTAATTAGTTTTTACTCTTCATTAGTTAAGATAATTCCATTATAACTAGTATAACATGATATTTTCATAAAGCATTAATTAAAATTTTATAGCTAATTCAACATAAGAAAATTAGGTTAAATCATTAACAATATTAATGTAAGTTAATTAGCTTAATATTTTTTGAGGTTAATTTGGTTAATTTAAAAATAATTTGTGACGAGTTGAATTTTGTTGAGTAGAGCCGCCAATGGTTCCTCATTGCTTCAAACCTCATGCACACCGCAAGCCACCTTCTTCACCAAATATCATCTGCTATCCTGGCCGCATGTAGATCATTTGTGTTGCTCTTCAACTCTCTCCTCGCCTTCACCAACAAAGAGGAAGCGGATCCAAAAAGAAAAATTGAAATCTCTCTCACTCTATCAACATTGCCTCATTATTACAGCAAGCAGCAATTTTTCTTCCCTTTGAAAGCGATTTTCCATTTTGTGTGAGGTATTAATACTCCTTTTTTTGTTCTTGTTGCGCTCTCAGATTCACTAAATCCACCACGTTGGATTTATGTTGAAAATTGGTGAAATCCAGATTCGGTAAATTTTAGGATTTAGGATGTCCAAAATGACCATTTGGGAGGATTTAAGTTAAATCCTGCTTAAATCCTCCCTTAAATCCAATACTGGACAACCCCTTAAGGGAGCAATATTCATCTAGTAGAGGAAGATAGCGCTGAAGAGGAAATGGAGGGTGGAAGGATGAAGTCAAGGCCCTCAAAATGATGAAGGATTACAAAGGAGAAAAGATTAGGCATCAACGACATCGGTGTTGGGGAAGAAGTCAACGGTGGTTGAGGAGTCATTATGCACGTTGGAATTAAATGCAAGATAAGCATTGCCCATTTGATAAAGGAGGAGGAAGAAGAAATGGCAACAACGTGGGGGAATCAAGATTGAGGGATGGAGACTAGAGATGTTAATTAGGTTTCTTTTATCTTTGCATAAATATCATTAAATTTTTAAATTTTACAAATATGCCAACTTATGAGATTTTATATTTCCCCATTAGGCTGTAAATCAAGTCATAAGATCATTGAGCTTGAGCTTATTTTAGACTCGATCTTGATTCATTGCTCAAGCTTGGCGCACAAGCCTACTCGACTGACCTACATCCCTATGGTCAACTTGGTTTGTGTGTCATAGAGTTGAAGCTAGAAAACTCTATAGGTAGCACGAGTTAGAAGAACAAAATTAGAGGTGGTTGACACAGTAGTTTTTTAAAAAATTAAGAATATTTTAATGTGCAAAATTGGAAATGCTGTTTGGTTAACCGTGACCAGCTAGAATTATTAATGTGCAAAAGTTTGTTTCCTCTTAACATTTAGTGGAACTTGCAAGTTGCATGAGTTGGCTATTTTTCCCTATTAGGAATCTTATTGATATTTTGTATCAATTATTTTTCTGTCATTCTATCTATTGGCCAATTGAGATGGGTTGCTTTATTTGAAGATTGAAAATCCTTGAATACTTCGATAATTCAAATCCTTGGCTTGAAATGTTAAGTTTTTAAAATTCCAAAGTTCAGTATATTAGAAATATCTACGCATATCGGCTAGTTTTGTATTGTTTGTCAAAGTCAATCCTTTAACTTGACTTAGAGGAGTACTCAGGCTTGCCCTAGAATGAACATGCTCACCTTTCATCATGCTTTTCAAATGCATAGTATTAGAGGATAACTAAGGTTATTTAGTACACACACTTCCCCTATACTTTCTTACTCATCTTAGTAGAATAGGGTGAGACTAGATATATCTACGTCAAGCCTTATGCAGCACTTTATTGCTCACTCATATCATTTACACATACCTTGCAATATAATGAGTCAACTCAACATTTAGGATGGTCATGTCGTTGGCATGTGGAGGTCCTTTTTTAGTTATCTTCATAACAACTTCGGGTATCTCTTTGTATGGATTGTCACTTTCACTACACCCAAATTATTTGACCATAATAGGGTCATCAATAGATTTCCATTTGACTAGAAGATTCCTAATCTTCATGCTTATTAGGCATTATAAAGGATTGGGCCACGTTTAAAATCCTTAGTTCTGCTTTGAGTTTTGAGTAGGCTAAACCTACATTAACATTCTTTTTTGGTTCAATTAGATAATATGCTTTTTCGATCAACATACCTCTCCTAAGCAAGTCACTCTTGATTCAACTCAAATTCATCACGATATATTAGTTTTGTATTTAAGTGAACCGGATTAATCTAAATACCCCTTTCTGCTTGGACATACTTAAGAAGCCATCTAAGTGACTTGCATTCACTTGATGAAAATCATTTTAAGTGTTTTAAATAGGCTTTATCCATGTTTTGGTGGGCAGCATTTAAGTTAGATATTCCTTTCATCCTTAGGTATACCACATTTACTTGAGCTTGAGAACTTCATAACTCAAATGAGCAAAGTCCATTTAAATACATCCTTTCTTTTACTTGATCCCTTAAACATAATATTGATTAGCATTCATCTGCATTAATTGTCATGAGAGTAGGCACATACATATTTTAATTGATCTGGTTGTAGGTCTGGACTTGAGTTTTCATTATGACAATTTAATTATCATTATCAATAACTTGGTTATTGTATAATGATAATTAATTTACCATTATCAAAATTTGTTGATATTCATTATAAAAAATTCGAATGATTTAAGGAATGTTAACTTTATTTTAAAATTAAATTAGCTAGACCATATGTAAAGTCATATTTTCAAGCCTTATTATTTTATTAAAAAAACATTTTAAAAGCTATATAATTCTTAAATTGCCTGTTTTCCAAAATTATTAATTAATTGCTTTCAAATTCCTAACTTTTTAAAAATTTGGTAAGCTAAGATGAGATGAATATTTTTTTGAAGCAAAATTGGTCTTGATAATATTTTTCTAGTCAGATGAGATAAACCCAAGGCTACCTCGATTTTTGCACACTCTAAATGTTGTGATTGACATACTTATAGATATTTGTTTAGTTTACTGTAACGTGTTGTTAGGTTATTTCACTATATGGCTTTTGCGATGAATATTTTTTCTTCTGGTTGTGCATTTTTTGCAGCCTTTTCTTCAAGTGTTTTGTTAGGTTATCCTTTCTAACATACATGGCTAATACACTGCTATATATTTATATATCTGTGCATACAAACTTCTATTTTTTAGGGGTAGGTTTGTATTTTTTATTTTCATTATGTACTTTTTAGTTAGAAATAGTATGGGTGAGCTAAGAGGCGAACATGAGTCCTAGTGGAGTATCAATCAGGATTATAATCATATGGAGGCAAGGACTTGTGCAGCCCATTTGATCTATAAGTTCTCTAGTTAATGGCTTAGCACAGCTAGTGTATTTGTGAGTTTAAAAAATCAAAATAAAGTAAAAATATATAGAGGCAAGGACTAGGAGCTTCTAGCTTTTGTCTCTTGAAATAANGGGTTAACTACCTTAATGGATAAGTGAATCTCAAAGTTAAGATTCATGAAATTTTAGAAGGTCATGTCTACCTTTTTTGGTTCCTCAAAACATACCCAATGCACACTTTGAGCTCAGTCAATCCTTAGATGGTTTATTTGCTCACTATTTTGGTAGGATTTCCTCTATAGAGAGATTTTCTTTCACTTGGATGCGATGATTCACTTTCTATCTTATGGTTTGGCTCTTACATTGAAGAACGAGCTTTTCCAATATTAATGATGATTTTGATGTGTATAATCCTTGGATAACCTAGCTTAAAATTGGAACATAAGCTTAATTATTTTTAATTGAGGGTATTCTTGAATACCATCCNTTTAATGATGTTTTTGATGTATATAATCGTTGGATAACCTAGCTTAAAATTGGAACATAAGCTTAATTATTTTTAATTGAGGGTATTCTTGAATACCATCCATGATGTAATTAATCTTATGAATAAAGTTATTTTGGGAGATTCATAACGTAGAAACTAAAAAAATAGAAACAAAAAGAATTTTTTGGGTTACTGTATTAGATTTTTGTTAAGAGCTTTCATGATTGTTGACAAGTAAAGGTGGTTGACATTTTTTTACTTCTTTCTTCTCACTTGAGTCTTGACTACTCTGTATGAAATTTCTTTCATATTTTAGCCCTCTAAACAAACATTGCAAAAGGGAAGAGAAATAAAAAAGACATNGGAGCTTTCATGATTGTTGACAAGTAAAGGTGGTTGACATTTTTTTACTTCTGTCTTCTCTCTTGAGTCTTGACTACTTTGTATGAAATTTCTTTCATATTTTAGCCCTCTAAACAAACATTGCAAAAGGGAAGAGAAATAAAAAAGACATGATAAAATTCCTTCTATCTGTTTTATCAATTAATATACTTAATTTTTAGGTTTTAAATATGTGTGTGTCAAATTTGAAAGACCTGGTAAGAGACCAGTTGTTTCAAATTTTGGCTTTCTTTGATTTAGTCTCGGTTTTCAAATGCTGAAAAATGCTTTGATTAGCTGCAGTCTGCTGTTCAATGGCTAGTATTGTTTGTGTTAAATTTTGTTGTAATCAAATCAAAGTTTGTTTGTAATGCTTCAAAAACAAAGTAGTGCAGGTCTTGATTACCTGGCATTGTCATTTTTTATCTTTTTGCCTGCAATTTTTTGTGATATCTACTTAGCCCGTGAACCTCTTCATTCTGGGTTCCTTTTGGATTTTCAAACTATTATTTGCTTAATAGTTCCATTGCACTGTCTCACTTTCATTTAATTCCATATGCTTGATTGACTGAAGTGAAATAGTAAGGGATGTTGTTCTGATTCTAGGCTCTCTAAATGCTAAGGCTGAAAGTTCTTATTGTTTTAAGTTGTGCCCTTAGCTTAATATTCTGGAACTTCATTGTAGTTTTGTTCCACTGGACAAGCAAAGTATGCTCTTTTCCTCTTTGCAGTCTAAATTCTATTTATGTTCTTTTTCTTTATATCTGAGAGTGGATAAAAAATGATGAGGTTGTGCATTTTATTTTTTAATGCAATGATATACTTTGTAACTATTTTTTTTTTTTTTTCATTATCCGTACTGATCTTTTCTTTGTGCCTTTGTTTGTTCTTCGTTTAGTGATATTATTTAGTTATGTCATCATTTTTTTTAGTATATTGATTACTTGTATAAATTGCTATAACTATGAAGTTTGAAGCTTGCTTACTACCAAAAATTCAAGGACCAATGACTTTGTCTTAACTTGATTGTGTGACATAACAAAGCTATACTTAAACTCTATTTTGGCAAGGACCACTACACCAATGTGTCCTATCCAGTGTTAACAAAACGTAATGTGATGTGCAGTATTTTGTTTTTGCTTCAGAGCGCAGAGTGAAACAAAGCTTTTATAAACTAAAATGCTAATAGGTTATATAGAACCATTAATATATAAATACATTTTTTAACAATCATAAAATATAAAGTATGACTTGAGTTGATATAAAATATAAAAATATATGGTGCAATACTTAACTTGAAGGCAAACATTTATCGGATACAAATAAAAATTTTGAATAATTTCTAATAGTTTGCTGCAAAGATTTAAAACAAAAAAAAGAAGCAAAAAAGTCTTGTACCTCAAGAAAATCTAAACTCTAAAGCATGAATAGTCTAATAAAGTCTCAAGTTTCATAAAACAAGTTAAATTAATTCATTAGTCGTTTATTCCCTCTTGCTAAACCTAAAACTAGACGGATCACTTTGCTTAAGTACTTCAAAGCTCTCTTCAGTGAAGCAAAGTGAGCGTCACGCGCTTCACTTCACTTTGCAGGTGAAGCACGCTTTGAAACGTGCTTTTAAAAGCATTGTTCCAATCCTTGCAATAAAAAAACTTATCCATAAACTTGTTTCTCACAGTTTTGCAATATTGAAGCCCTTTCACTTGGCAAAATATTCTTGTATTCTATGTTATGCATTTATGAATGTTTTAACATAATGCTCCACTCATATGATTTTTGTGTTTAAGGTTNTGTTTTGTAACAATTATAAAATATAAAGTATGACTTGAGTTGGTATAAAATATAAAAATATATGGTGCAATACTTAACTTGAAGGCAATCATTTATAGGATACAAATAAAAATTTTGAATAATTTCTAATAGTTTGCTGCAATGATTTAAAACAAAAAAAAAAGAAGCAAAAAAGTCTTGTACCTCAAGAAAACCTAAACTCTAAAGCATGAATAGTCTAATAAAGTCTCAAGTTTCATAAAACAAGTTAAATTAATTGATTAGTCGTTTATTCCCTCTTGCTAAACCTAAAACTAGACGGATCACTTTGCTTAAGCACTTCAAAGCTCTCTTCAGTGAAGCAAAGTGAGCGTCACGCGCTTCACTTCACTTTGCAGGTGAAGCACGCTTTGAAACGTGCTTTTAAAAGCATTGTTCCAATCCTTGCTATAAAAAAACTTATCCATAAACTTATTTATCACAGTTTTGCAATATTGAAGACCTTTCACTTGGCAAAATATTCGTGTATTCTATGTTATGCATTTATGAATGTTTTAACATAATGCTCCACTCATATGATTTTTGTGTTTAAGGTTAATGACGCTAAATTCTCTCAGGTTTGTTAAATATTTTTCAGGATGCATACATTATTTTAATTTCCGGCAATTTAAAGGCATTCTTCCATTTTTCAAATCAATTAAATCTGCTATAAACATCGGGCTAAAATCTCCATGTTTTAGTCTTTTCCTTCTCCCTTCATTTCTTCCTCCTTGGCGCCATTGTTGGTATTATCAAGACTGTTTCAGTTACCTTTCAATTGTCAACATTGAGAGGAGGGGGAGAGAACAAATGTCATGGGCAAATAGACAAGTGATTAGACCCATTCCTACAAACAATAATGTTTTTTGACCTTTCTACAATTTGGAAGTAATTTGCCCGGACAAATTACCATTCCAACCTCAGCTAATCATCTAAGTGTAATTCACCACTTCTAATTCAGTTTTAATTTGTTTTAATGACATCCGACCTACATGAGCCAATTAACAGTATGGAGTTGTCGGCTCCATTCCCCAGTGTTTGTTTGGTGTTTTTCTATGGGGACTTGAAAAACATTTAGGATTGGTAATTTTCTACTATTCAGTTTTGCATGCATAGGTTTTGTGGTGCTGAAAAACACAATAAAATGTCAATAAATGCCTGGTTGTGAGGACTAATATTCCCAACTAATCCTTAATCTTCATTTGCAACTAACAAAATAGAATTATTCAGGCCTTCTTCTTTCTATTACTAGAGCTATTTCCTTATTAAATATGCTCCCCTCTTATGATTCTGTAGATATACATCTTTGCAGTGTATTTCCTGCGACATTCAACTTATATCTGAAAATTCTTTTTGGTGAAATATTCAGATCATGAAGCAGTTGGAAATTTAGAATCATCTTCTTTGTTGAAGGTACTTTAAAATTGTGTTTGTACTCTGTGTGCTTCTTGTTGCTCTATTATTGTCTATCCCCCTTCATATATGTCTAAATATTGATGAATTTATGATCTTATGGTGGCAATTGTTTTGTGTTTATATAAATGTCTTGCTACTTCATCTACTTTTTGCTAAACAAAATTATGTGACTTGACACGGAACTCATGGTTTGACAGCTTTTTGTTTTAAAATGGGGAAAGCTAAGCATGAAAAATATGTTTTGTATATTTTTCTTGTTGTTTTTTTAACTAACCTATGCATCTTATTTAGTTTTGAGAATGGAGCAAGATATTATAAAGTTCATATGTGATCCTACTCAACAACAGTTGGAGTTCCAGAACCTTCCTACTTCCTACCTCCGTTTGGCCGCACATCGAGTAGCGCAACATTATTATTTGCAGTCAGTTGCCATGCCTGACAGTGTTATGCCCGACGGTTCTGGTTCTCAGATTGTGATTCATAAAACTTCTTATTGTCGATTACCTCCAGTACGTCTTGCGGATATACCTGTTAGTTTACAGCAGGAAGATTCAAACAGCTTACAGAAAATTGCAATAAAGCAGAGGCCCCACAAAAGTTCACAAATTGGTAACAGCTCAAATTTTAGTTTATCTAATCATAATGGCATGAAAACAGTAGAGGAAAGAAAGGAAGAATATAATAAGGCACGTGCTCGAATATTTAGTAACAGCAGTGATCTTGGTGCGACAACAAAATCAGAGATTGAACCAGTTTTGCCTGATATTCTTCAAAATTGCAACTTGGTGCCATCAATCTCTGAAGATGGCCTGTTTCCTGAAGCATCTGAAACTNTTGGTGCTACAACAAAATCAGAGATTGAACCAGTTTTGCCCGATATTCTTCAAAATTGCAACTTGGTGCCATCAATCTCTGAAGATGGCCTGTTTCCTGAAGCATCTGAAACTAATCTTAAGAGGAGCATGAGTAACTCTTTTATTGGCAGCAACAGATACAGTAGAAATAGGAATGAAAAAGAACTTGTTGTTGGTAGACAGAAAACAACGGGCAGAGTCGCTATTTTTCGTGATCGAGAGTTAGATCGCAAGGATCCTGACTATGATAGGAGTTATGATAGGTAATGTGATTAAGTTTGAGTTTTAGTTTTTACTGAATGCGCTATATTTTCAAGTTTTATAAGCTGTCGTAGCAGTGTATTTTAGATTAATGGAAGATTTACATGCATACCCCTCAATTGTTATGCATTCACATATCTAACACCTAAACATCAACATATATGCCAGTTTACCTATACATGAAAAGGCGTATTTCACTTCTTAAAAGTTAAAATAGTGGTATTTTTGATGTGATATGAATGATTTGGGTGGTATAAATTTAAAAAATGAAGTTTAGGTGTTAGATATGTAAATTCATTTGAATTTGGTGTTATGTATGTAAATGGCCCTAGATTTGTTTCTTGTATTTTAATTTTGACAATTGATTTGTAGATGTTGCGAGTGTAGTGCATGTTTGTGTGTTTGAACGTACATGTTTTGGTGCTCATTTTCACCTGAAGACTTTGTTTTTTCCTACATTTGATCGTAGAAGACGTTAACCATCTTCATTGATTGATTCTTTAAGCGGCAGCTTGTTCTAATCTTATCTCTCTTTGTTATATTTGTTTTCCAGGTACATGCAAAGGTTTGACCCTGGGTTTGGATTTAATGGAGCACCTTACTCAATTCAGCCCTTATATGCGCCTGCAGTGAACTACAACTCTGAATTCCCTCAGCTTGGATCTATTCACAGGCCTCAAATATCCATTGAACACCAACCAAGACCAACCCCTCAACAACTGCGGGGACCTTGGCCGTCTGCATCATCGTCATCTGCCGTTAACTATGGCCCTCCGGAAGGCTTGATGGCGCAATATAACCCTAATAACGTTGGTGCTCACTCAACGCCCTCTATCTTCTTACATTCCCCTCAGTTTTCTGTCCCTCCGCATCCGATGACTTTTCTACATGCTCCTGAGAAAGCTCAATATTCACAGGTTTGTCACTCATTTTTGTTTTTTTCCCCTGATTTTAATGTTCAGAGTGATCATTGGTTTCTTATCATAAGTTTGGTAACAACCAGGCTTGTTAGAAATTTAACGCTTGGATATTTGCTTGTCAACATGCAATTGAGCATGAAATTACTTTTATTTTACCTGGGCTTGAAACAACTTTATTTTGCACTTATCAAAACATTGCTAAGTATTCTCAAAGAGGAAAGCAAAAGCAGTCCCTTGAATATTTACATGGGGCCATTTTAGTCCCCGAGTTCATAAAAAATGTCAAATCAGTACTTGTTTTAATGTGGACTGAAATTTCCAAGGAGGACTATTTTAATCTCCATTAGAAGAGTCTGAACTAAATTGACAGATTTATAGACTACGAGACTGTTAAAATGACAATTCAGGAGATCATTTTGACGCTTTTCTTATTTTGGGAATCAACCTAGTGCAATTAAGAGCAAATATCATCACTTAGGCTGACAAAGGTTACTAACTTTAAACAGGTGTCTGCACCAGCAAGTTGAGGATGCGAGAGTGAGCTCATTTTTTAAGGATTATTAAGAGGGGTTGGTCCATTTTATATATAGGCTTTACAAATGACAATCAGTAAATATATTGTATTAAAGCTATTATATTGCGAATAATCTAGTACTGGAGGATTCTAAAATCCAGCCTCAAGTATTAGGTGATTGAATTGCATTTTCAAAATCAACTTGCACGTTTCTAGAAGATTTGGTAAAAATGTTTTTGATAAGTAATAAATGTTATACGACTAACTTTTATTTGTCATTTTCATATTTCTGTTTAATATATTAATTGAAAATTAAGCTGAACTGTAGGAAATATTATTGTTTTCTTAATCTTTATTGAGAAATTTATTTGTAAGTAATAAATGTACCCCCTAGTTAGCTAGCTTTTTAGGCTATTTTCTATTCCTTTATCTCTACTTAGGGGTATAATTGGCCTAGCTGTCTTGTGAGTTGGCCTGGGCTCAACTCGATAAGTAGCTTGTGAGATGAGCTCAATGAGCTAGCAAACCAAGCTCAAACCAACGACGACTAGACTCATTTGCTTGTGAACCAGTTTGTTTAAAATGTAATTAATATAAAATATATTTAAAATTTATTAAATTTCAAGACTTTATCTTTAAATTATTAAAAATTTAAAAAAATGATAATTTGCATTTAATATCAAATGATTTCTTTTTATTTATCTTCCGCGTGTTCAATCTATTTTCATTTTATTATAACAGTAGTCTGAATTAATTTTATTTTCTTCTTTAATAATAATTAAGTTAGCTTGAATTCGTAGAATTAAGCTAGAGTTTTGAGCTCAAACTCAATCGATTGATTAATCAAACTCAAGTTCAAGCCGAGGTCGAAACGAGCTCAACTTGGCTCATTAACACCCTTACCTCTACTACTTGATTTGCATGTTTTTTTTTTTTTTTGGTTTAAATTGATTGAAAATCATATTTAGTCTATATTGCATCGCTAAGTTTGCATCTTCTGCANACCGGTGTGTTTAAAAGGTAATTTAAAAAGTAATTAATATAAAATATATTTAAAATTT
This sequence comes from Phalaenopsis hybrid cultivar, assembly GCA_002079205.1. Classification (NCBI taxonomy): domain Eukaryota; kingdom Viridiplantae; phylum Streptophyta; class Magnoliopsida; order Asparagales; family Orchidaceae; genus Phalaenopsis; species Phalaenopsis hybrid cultivar. The sequence continues at coordinate 299,523 of JXCR01149078.1, forward strand.
ATTAAATTTCAAGACTTTATCTTTAAATTATTAAAAAATTTTAAAAATGATAATTTGCATTTAATATCAAATGATTTCTTATTATTTATCTCCCGCGTGTTCAATCTATTTTCATTTTATCATTAGAGTAGCCTGAATTAATTTTATTTTCTTATTTAATAATAATTAAGTTAGCTCGAATTCGTAGAATTAAGCTAGAGTTTTGAGCTCAAACTCGATCAATTGATTAATCAAACTCAAGTTCAAGCCGAGGTTGAAACGAGCTCAACTTGGCTCATTTACACCCTTACCTCTACTACTTGATTTGCATGTATTTTTTTTTGGTTTAAATTGATTGAAAATCATATTTAGTCTATATTGCATCGCTAAGTTTGCATCTTCTGCAGTCTCATACACAGCAATCTGAAGCAAACTTTGGACTAGCCCGGCCCCGCTAAGGGGGCCTGGGCATGCCTGCACCTGCCAGCCTGAACTCAGCAGTCTCACTGATCATAGCGTGGCTGGCAGGAACATTGCAGGCATAAAGACCGGGATTAGCTGGAGCCATTCGATGCCAATTACTTAAAACAAATGAACTATTCCGGCTTTCTCGGCTTCTTCCGATGCAAGAACTGCATTGAGGAAAACTTTCAATTTAGTCCCTCCACAAACTGCAATTTTATTTGCCTTTGAATTAAGGGGGCTGAGACCGAATTCAGAACAGATACTGCTCAGATTTTGTAAATATTTTCTGAGGATGACAGTGGTTCGATTTTTTAGCTCAAATTCTTTTGTTTACTAAATTCTACCCTTCTTAATGACCGTCGTCATCATCTTCTTCTTCTTTTTTTTGGCTGCAGTACTGGGCATTGTCATCGGACTCTTTCTGCAGAAGATGTGATNGAATTCTTTTGTTTACTAAACTCTACCCTTCTTAATGACCGTAGTCGTCATCTTCTTCTTCTTTTTTTTGGCTGCAGTACTGGGCATTGTCATCGGACTCTTTCTGCAGAAGATGTGATGGCAAGTTACAGGTTTGCATTTTGTCGCTTTTGCAAAAGTAGTCTGGTTTTGTGCTTTTTGGCTAATTTTGTCATGGCCAAAATGTCCTCGTAAATAATTATGTGGTCTTTTTGTTTCCTCAATCAGATGATTAAGAAGTCCCTGTACACAATTTGTTGACATGAATTATTGTTTGTGTTATATAATGATGCCCGCGTGCTATGGCATAAAATATGCACTTCAAATCTGTAGGAGAATGCTCACATCCGATCATTCTTAAGGACCATTTTGGCTCTAATTTTTTATTCTATATATATATGCACCGCCTACCGTGACGTATTGGTTACCCCTGGGATCACAGGTTCAATCACGCCTATATGCGGGGTCAAATTATTTGACGCATGATGTTGGTCGGGAAGCTTGTCTAATAACCTCTTGCCAATTTTTTCTATATATATATATATATAGATAATATTGACAAAAAACACATCTCATGTCACTCTCCATGACATTAGATTATTCCCAAATCTCAAATCCCAAATCCACCATTTTCATTNAAAATACACATCTCATGTCACTCTCCATGACATTAGATTATTCCCAAATCTCAAATCCCAAATCCACCATTTTCATTGATTGAACATCTCGAGTTCGCAGTGCCATTTCTTCTGTAAAGCAACGTTTTCAATCTGCTCTTCCTTGTTCCAGCCAAGTCAGGATATATTTTAGTGATATTTACGTACATATCGCATAATCTTTATATATTTATATAGTCAAACACCTAAATTTGGGTTGTATTTAAATAACAGTTTAGTACATCAAAGCTTGATGTATTTTCTTTAGANTATTTCTTCTGTAAAGCAACCTTTTCAATCTTCTCTTCCTTGTTCCAGCCAAGTCAGAATATATTTTAGTGATATTTACGTACATATCGCATAATCTTTATGTATTTATATTGTCAAACACCTAAATTTGGGTTGTATTTAAATAACAGTTTAGTACATCAAAGCTTGATGTATTTTCTTTAGAAAAATTAATATAGGTGATTTTTTTTTATATGATTTGAAGGTTTTAGTATTATGTAAATAAATATTACAATTTAATGTGAGTGAGCATGCAAATACATAAGCATTATGTGATTTGTATATAAATTGTCTAAAATTTTTTCATCCTTATGTTTTTTTTTTCTTAAACAGTCTCAAATATAGCCTTAAGAAATATGTTTTTTTTATGATTTATGATGTTTTGTTTGGTTTATGCATTGTTATGATGTTATCAATGAACTGTTAGCGTTNCGTTTTTTTTCCTTAAACAGTCTCAAATATAGCCTTAAGAAATATGTTTTTTTTTATGATTTATGATGTTTTGTTTGGTTTATGCATTGTTATGATGTTATCAATGAACTGTTAGCGTTGTATAATAAATGAGTAAAGTGCCAAAATAGTTTGACCGTTAACATGGGGCCTGATTTAATCCCGTAATTTATAGTAGTGTCAAAATAGTTCTTAAAGTTTTTAAATTGGGGTTGAAATAGTCCTTATGGAGGACTACTGGAGCTCAATTTTATAGTAGTTGGGGACTGTTTTAACACTTCTATGAACTCTAGAACTAAAGTGGCTTCATGGAAATAGTCGGTGAATATTTCAGCACTTTACTCAAATGAATAAAACATTTTATAATTGTGTTCATTTAGACAAAGAGTGGGTGCGTTTGCTAATGTTAATTTGATTTATTAGATCATAGTGTATATTTGTCTAGTAAGTATATGATTGGGCAATTTATGTAGTGTATCTTAATTTGATTTATTATGCATTTTTTTGAATTACTGTTTTAAGCATTCCGTTTGGTTGTATTTTTTTTTTTGTTATAGTTGGTGGATGACACTTTCACAGCTGCTCGGTAACCATTAGCATTCTTATTCTTTAGTGCGATCCTTATGTAGTAGGGAAAAAAATAGCTTGTGATTGTCTTCCATGTTTCTCAACATGTTGGAAGTCTAACAATCGGCTTGTGAAACCATGCTATAAAACCTTCATGTACATGGTGTATAATCTTGCCTAAGAATTCTTGAGCTTTCTCTCTCTAAAGATATGTTTGGGACTGTGGGGGCAAATGATGGTAGGGTGCCGAACCATATTTTTAGGCCTTTGGCATAATTTTGTCTGCTTTTTCAAAAAATTCAGTTGAAAACTGTGTTTTATAACCTAACCTGATTGAATGCGGTGGCTACCAAAACGATTTGTTTAGAACTTTTGAAAATTTTTAAAATAAATTTGTAGTAGCCATCTTAATTTTTTGAACAGTTTTTTTTTTTTTTTTAGCAGTTTCGAAGTTGTTTTTCAAACAATTGAAGCTGCCCAAATAGACACGAAGTTGTTTCATCACCATTGCCTCATCCTTAAAAACTTATTTGTGGGCATTACCCTGTTCATATATTTGTTTAATCACGTGTGGGTCCGTCCATTTGGGAGTATTTTTTTATTTTCATTTTTTATTTTATTTTGCATATATTTTTATTTAAAATAAAATATATTTGTTACGTTATAGTTGTTTTAAAAAATATAAGTTAACTCTTGAATATTTTTAATGTTTTTTAAAACTAAGTTAATTTGTATTAAAAAATGGGAAATAAACCGAGTTAGAAATACATTAAATAAATGTGTTTTAAATATAAAAAATAAAAAATAAAAGTAATTCTGAATAAGCCATGAAGTCTTTGTAGTATCATGTCTAAATTGTATTTTAATATCTTTTCTAAATGTAAAATCCTAATAAAATTGATCCCAAATAAGCTTTCATTGAGCCTTTCTCTAGTTGTTTCTCACTCTCCACCAATATAAAGTAGAACCCGACTAAACTTATTTACAATTTACAATCCTATCCATCAGTTGGTGCAACTAGCCCAGTTTGGGGCAGCGCATAGGCTCGGGTGGCGTTTTGAAAACGCTGCTGCGCCGTTGGTTAAAGCCTTTGAAAAGCTCATTGAGAAACGATGTTTTTGATTACTTAATAGAGGGGGCCGTAGGATTGATCTTGTTGCCCGCATCTTGAATTTGATTTTGAAGGATTATTCCTCGTGCCCTTCTGCTCTCTGTTTTCTTCCTTGTCCCATGCCGCTGCTTTCGCTCTATTTAGGGGAACTTATCCACTGCAAAAGTCGCCACTCAGATCTCTCGCTGCAACATTGCCCAAGAATTGTCGCCATCCACCATATTTATTAGGTTAGCACACCTATTTTTTCTTCTTTCTTTCACTCCCAGTCCGTTGACCACCATCTAAATAAAAAATAAAATGGAAAGCTGGGGAGATTCCTTTGGCTAAAGCTACTTTTTTCCTTCTTGATAACTTGCCATCACATCGTTCTTCCCCAGTGCAAGTTCTGTAGCCACTGGGAAAGGTGATGTGCCATCTTGTATTTAAATTAAATTACAATTGGGAATTTATTGTTTTTTTGTGTTCAATCGCTTACAGATTTTGGTTCTTTTCTATTTTTCTTTCTTCCATGGCAATGTCTTCTTCATAGCTCCGGTTGGATTTGAATGATGATTCCATGTGAATCAGCCGCCCTCAAAATTTGCTTTCATATTAAACTTCCAAAAGGAAGATTGCTCTTTTCTATTTGGGGTGAAGTTATTTGAGACCCAAGGAGTGGTTTTTANGAGTAAAGTGCCAAAATAGTTTGACCGTTAACATGGGGCCTGATTTAATCCCGTAGTTTATAGTAGTGTCAAAATAGTTCTTAAAGTTTTTAAATTGGGTTTGAAATAGTCCTTATGGAGGACTACTGGAGCTCAATTTTTTAGTTGTTGGGGACTGTTTTGACACTTCTATGAACACTAGAACTAAAGTGGCTTCATGGAAATAGTCGGTGAATATTTCAGCACTTTACTCAAATGAATAAAACATTTTATAATTGTGTTCATTTAGACAGAGTGGGTGCATTTGCTAATGTTAATTTGATTTATTATCATAGTGTATATTTGTCTAGTAAGTATATGATTGAGCAATTTATGTAGTGTATCTTAATTTGATTTATTATGCATTTTTTTGAATTACTGTTTTAAGCATTCGGTTTGGTTGTATTTTTTTTTTTTGTTATAGTTGGTGGATGACACTTTCACAGCTGCTCAATAACCATTAGCATTCTTTTTCTTTAGTGCGATCCTTATGTAGTAGGGAAAAAAAATAGCTTGTGATTGTCTTCCATGTTTCTCAACATGTTGGAAGTCTAACAATCAGCTTGTGAAACCATGCTATAAGACCTTCATGTACATGGTGTATAATCTTGCCTAAGAATTCTTAAGCTTTTTCTCTCTAAAGATATGTTTGGGACAGTGGGGAACCATATTTTTAGGCCTTTGGCATAATTTTGTCTGCTTTCTCAAAAAATTCAGTTGAAAACTGTGCTCTATAACCTAACCTGATTGAATGCGGTGGCTACCAAAACGATTTGTTGAGAACTTTTGAAAAATTTTAAAATAAATTTGTAGTAACCATCGTAATTTTTTGAACAGTTTTTCAAACAATTGAAGCTACCCAAATAGACACGAAGTTGTTTCATCACCATTGCCTCATCCTTAAAAACTCATTTGTGGGCATTACCCCCTGTTCATATATTTGTTTAATCACGTGTGGGTCCATCCGTTTGGGAGTATTTTTTTATTTTCATTTTTTTTGCATATATTTTTATTTAAAATAAAATATATTTGATATGCTATAGTTGTTTTAAAAAATACAAGTTAGCTCTTGAATATTTTTAATGTTTTTTAAAACTAAGTTAATTTGTATTAAAAATGTGAAATAAACCGAGTTAGAAATGCGTAAATAAATGTGTTTTAAATATTAAAAATAAAAAATAAAAGTAATTCCGAATAAGCCATGTAGTCTTCGTAGTATCATGTCCAAATTGTATTTTAATATCTTATCTAAATGTAAAATTCTAATAAAATTGATCCCAAATAAGCTTTTATTGAGCGTTTCTCTAGTTGTTTCTTACTCTCAACCAATATAAAGTAGAAGCCAACTCCTATCTATCAGTCGGTGCAACTAGCCGCGTTTGGGGCAGCACATAGGCTCAGGTGGCGTTTTGAAAACGCCGCTGCGCCGTTGGTTAAAGCGTTTGAAAAGCTTATTGTGAAACGATATTTTTGATTCCTTAATAAAGGGGGCCGTAGATTTGATCTCGTAGCACGCATTTTGAATTTGATTTCGAAGGATTATTCCTCGTGCCCTTCTGCTCTCTGTCTTCTTCCTTGTCCCATGCCGCTGCTTTCGCTCTATTTAGGGGAACTTATCCACTGCAAAAGTCGCCAACTCCTATCTATCTATCCACAATATTTATTAGGTTAGCACACCTAGTTTTTCTTCTTTCTTTTACTCCCAGTCCGTTGACCACCATCTAAAGAAAAAATAAAATGGAAAGCTGGGGAGATTCCTTTGGCTAAAGCTACTTTTTTCCTTCTTGACAACTTGCCATCACATCGTTCTTCCCCAGTGCTAGTTCTGTAGCCACTGGGAAGGGTGATGTGCCATCTTGTATCTAAATTAAATTACAATTGGGAATTTATTGTTTTTTTGTGTTCAATCGCTTACAGATTTTGGTTCTTTTCTATTTTTCTTTCTTCCATGGCAATGTCTTCTTCATAGCTCAGGTTGGATTTGAATGATGATTCTATGTGAATCAGCCGCCCTCAAAATTTGCTTTCATACTAAACTTCCAAAAGGAAGATTGCTCTTTTCTATTTGGGGTGAAGTTATTTGAGACCCAAGGAGTGGTTTTTAGGTTCAAAAGTTATGTTGAGTTTAATTGTCTTAATGCTTTGTAAGGCATCGTTTGAGTTGGGATTCTTAAGAGGGAGATAGTAAAAGAACATCTTTTAAGTTTACTTGTCATTATCTTATCAAGTGGGCACATTGCAAGGTAGCTCTTTTTTCTTTTTCTTTCATAATTGTTGTCAATTTTTTTATGGTGCAGGATTAAAAGGTCTAACCAATGTGCCATGTAACCATGTTGTAAGGTGGATGGAATCTTAACTAATGCAACTNTTCTTATCAAGTGGGCACATTGCAAGGTAGCTCTTTTTTCTTTTTCTTTCATAATTGTTGGCAATTTTTTTATGGTGTAGGATTAAAAGGTCTAACCAATGTGCCATGTAACCATGTTGTAAGGTGGATGGAATCTTAACTAATGCAACTTGACAAGGGATCCAAAGACTTTACACAAGTTCCTCAAGAAAGCAACTCGATTTAACATAAATATTCTATTGGTGGATTCAACGAGGAACAAGTGTTGCAAGCTGGGGATGAATCATGCTAGTTAAGAGGTTAGCCTGGCGATACAGGTGCTTTTAACCATATATTAGTTAGCTTGATAAATATTGGTTGAGTTGGCTAGCCACGGCAGAAGCTACTACTTATGTTGGTAGAGCCAAGTAGCTTAAGTAAACCTAATAAAGTGCAATGGTATTGTACATAAGCTATGACTTTTCAGTCCAGAATTGTTATTTTGTAATTCATTTTCTTCTACTTGTTTCTTATTTGTATATCTTATGATAGTATTATTTTCATTTTAAAGAAAGATTAATAATGTGTTGAAAAAAGATAAGCTATGACTGTTCTGTAACAAACAACACTTTTGCATAAGGGCAGAAAGATCATTTATTCAAAAACAGCTACAAATCAGCTATTTTTCAAACTCATAAATCAACAGTCAGTCTGTTTCGGCTGCTTATTTGGATAAGCTGCAGTTGCTTCAAACAAACCCTAAGTGAATAAATATCTTATAATTGTTCAAAAAAATTCAATTAGGTATTCACACACACACACACACACACACACACACACAAATCTTTCAAATCACATAAAAATATCACTATTACTATTTTAAAAGTAAAATACACGTTTACACACACACACACACACACTTAAATCCTTCAAATCACATAAAAATATCACTATTACTATTTTAAAAGTAAAATACACGTTTATGTTAGATTTGTAAGTACATAAGAATTGAGTGGTTTGTATGTAAATCTTCCATATTGAATTTGATTTATTACTAGCATATAATTAAAGTTTTGACATCTCATCTCATTTGAATGACAATTTTCTTGTCATGCTACTAAAAACTTTGTAATTTTGCCAAAAATTACAAAACTTTTGTAAAATTACAAATTTTTTTGTTTTTATTTTGCATTCCATCTCACAATAGGGATTTTCACTTCCATAATTTCACAGGGATTAATGATAAATATGTATTTGCTTAAAAAAACTATTTTTATAATTCTAATATATATATATATATATATATATATATATAANATATTAAATCACCTATATTGGAATTTATTTTTAAGTTTGGTTTGTTCAAAATTTAAATATTGCGGGAAATATGAAGTGCATTTCATAATTTTATTGGGCTCATATAACATTTATTTTTGTAAGTATAAAGTTCATTTCATTTTTTATATATTTTCAGAACGATTTTATATTAAAGTAATTTATTTCAAACAAAAATAATTATGCATTTCAGATTTTTATATAATATGTTTGATGTAATCACCTTAATTATATATATTTGTATTAAAATAATTGCTTTCTTTCTAAATTAATTAATATTTTGTATCTCTTAAATACAATTTATAAGGGTCCGTTTGGGGCAGTTTATTTGGTGCGGTGGCGTTTTAAAAACGCACATGACCTGTTTGGGTGAACTGCGTTTTAGCAGCTTATGCGTTTTCAAAACTCCGAGAACAGCGTTTTCACACTGCACTTATCTAGGTGCGGTGACAACTTTCTGACAACGGTCTGACTTTTTTGAAAAAATAAAAATTTGTAATAGCCACCTCACCTAGCTTATCATCAGATTATTTTTAATCAATTTATGAGCAGATTATTCAATAAGATGCAACTGCCCCAGACAGACCCTTAACCGTTTAATTAGAAAGTATAATGAATACTAATTACTTGCATGATTTATGTTTTTGGAAATATATAATTATTTGAGAAGAAACTATTTGATTTGATATTGACTAAATAGAAATTTATATAAAGTATAATGATATCCAATTTATATAAATAATAGAAGAGACTATTTTAATATGCATTTAATTTATTTTATTTCCTAATCATTGTAATAATTTTATATGTTTTTTCTTAAACAATTTAATATTCTTTAAAACTCAATAATTAATAAAATGTAATGACAACTTCTAGGAGAGCTGTTTGGTTGAGTGAATTTGTGGTGTACTGTAATTCTTTTGTAGAGATTTAGGGAGTTTATATGTTTTGTATGATGAATTATAAATACAATGTAAAATATGAATCAATTTAAAATTTATAGTGAAAAGATATTGGACACAGAAAATGCATCAGCACAAATCTCGAGGCAATCCAATGACATGATAAGAAATGATGCTGAAAAGACGGACCCGTCGGAAAACGAATTGGTCATTTAGAAGATGGATTGACTTGCGCTAGCCAAAAATCATCTACGACATGGTGCCACACACTTGAACCACCTTAATTGAGTTCTCGTCGCCTAAAGAGTAAACTATTTATTGGGTTGTGATGGAAGTAAACATATTTAATGCTTGGCTTGCTAACAATCACCAATTCCTATGCATTTATATATCTAGCACTTAAACTTTACAATTTTAGTTTTGTACAACCATTTTTAACCTTTAAAAATTGAAATGCCCCTTTTCATCTATGGTAAGAGGGCACATTTGTAAAAATTGAGGTATAGGTGTTAGATATGTAAATACATAGGAATTGTGTGGATTCAACAGAGTCGAGTCGAGTATGTCATAGTTCAGATTTGACTCGGTATAATTATAAATTGTTCATGTTCGACTTAAACTTGTGTCGAGTTTTCATATATTGGTTAATCTTGACTTATGTAAACTTTTCAATATTTGAGCTTGATTTGTACTTGATTTGATCATGACAAGCGAATGAGTTTTTAAATGAGCTAATAAGAAGAGCTAAAAATTCAAACTATTATCTAGATTTTCATATAAAAAAAAAAAATAAATAATTTTACATACTTGATTGCATCTAGTGATTTATTGATTACAAACTTTGAAAAATTGAAAGTTAACTCATTAGTCTCTCGTATTTTAGCATGATCATACTTCAAGTTTGCACCCAATTCTCACATTCATATGTAGGTGTTGGTTTTTCCACAATGATATGCACTTGTCATCTTCCTAGCTATTTTGGACAATTTTAGAGATTTTTTTTACTGAATTGTTGCACCATTGTTATTTTTTAATAACTCTTTTTAATCGGGTAAGATTTATGAGCAGAGTCGAAATGAGAGATATACAAGACTAAAGTTTCAAAAAATTTTGCGCGTCACGATTTCATTGTTGCCTTTGATGCTTCCAAAGCCAAGCAACTCAAGGATTTTTTTTGTGTTTCAGAAGATATCGAGAGACGTGAAACTGTAAGAGGCTAGATGGAAATAGAGGTTTGTGGGGATTTAAAGTTAATTTTAAGCGATATCATATACATACCGCATAAGTCTTATGTATTTTCTCATCTTAAACCTAAATTTTAGTAAAATAAATATATAATTAGTAATTATAAAATAATAAAATAATTATATTACTATTAAATCTAAAAAAATATTTATATAATAATATATTACTATTAAATCAATAATAAAATAAATTTTAATTAATTAAATTTATTTAAATAATATACCATATATGATAAGAGTTATCATCGAACATAATGAGTTTGTTCGTGAACATAAAATTCGACACATGCTCGTACTTGGTTTAAACTTCAAGTTTTTAATAATTGTTCGAGCTTGTCTGTTTATTAATTTGAGCGAACATTATGGAGTCTCAATTGGGTTAAGTTTGAGTTATTCATCGAGTGCACTAGCTCATTTACAACTCTTCGTGCAACGTGTAAAAAATATTTATCTAAATTAAAAAAGAAACAATAGAAATACTTGAAAAAAAAAAGGTCAAAATTTTACTTTCCCTTTAGCTACATTTCTTTCCACGGAATGCGGCTTCTTCCGTCTACATTTCTTCCCACGGAATGCGGCTTCTTCCGGCATGAAACTAAAGGCGTCGTGCCGTGCACTCTTCGTTGTTTCAACTCAGATTCTTCACCAGGTTCTCGACTTCTCCTCTTGCCGGATTCGACATTAGCGATTTCTAGGTACTCTCTCTGTCTCTCTCTCTCTAACAATCTTCAAATCTACGGTCTTCTAAGCATCTCTTATATCCGTACATCTTTTCTGATTTTATACCAGTATGCATCTTTATGGGTCAAAGTAACTCTGGATGATAATCTGGTTGANTATTTATATAATAATATATAACTATTAAATCTATAATAAAATAAATTTTAATTAATTGAATTTATTTAAATAATATACCATGTATGATAAGAGCTATCATCGAACATAATGAGTTTGTTCGTGAACATAAAATTCGACATATGTTCATATTTAGTTGGTTTAAACTCCAAGTTTTAAATAATTGTTCGAGCTTGTCTGTTTATTAATTTGAGTGAATATGATGGAGTCTCAATCGGGTTAAGTTTGAGTTATTCTTCGAGTGCACTAGCTCATATACAACCCTTCGTGGAATATGTAAAGAATATTTATCTAAATTAAAAAAGAAACGATAGAAATACTTGAACAAAAAAAGTCAAAATTTAACTTTCCCTTTAGCTACATTTCTTTCCACGGAATGCGGCTTCTTCCGGCTACATTTCTTTCCACCGAATGCGGCTTCTTCCGGCATGAAACTAAAGGCGTCGTGTCGTGGCCTCTTCGTTGTTTCAACTCAGATTCTTCGCCAGGTTCTCGACTTCTCCTCCTGCCGGATTCGACATTAGCGATTTCTAGGTACTCTCTCTCTCTCTCTCTCTCTCTAACAATCTTCAAAGCTACGGTCTTCTAACCATCTCTTATATCCGTACATCTTTTCTGATTTATACCAGTATGCATCTTTATGGGTCAAAGTAACTCTGGATGATAATCTGGTTGATAGTTTGTTGAGCTAAGCTAATTAGGTTTGCTCAGAGCAATGTATGCAGCTCTATCAAAAAACAATCATCGAGTGGCTTTGTACGGCTTCCTCGCAATGAATAGAAAGCGAGCTTGGATTTTATTGATATTATATTCATAACTTGCATCATTGATTTGAACAAGTATGTTTTCACCGTATGGATGAAGTTATGTGCGTAGTTGAAAGCAGACTTGGCATATATCTGGATTGACATTCATAGTCCTATGGAATTCATGCATTTTTCGGGAATCACATTGAATACAACAATCTATCAATTTTAGTGTATAAATTGAAGAATGTTCCTAATTAAGGACTGTATGATTGATATTTTGATGAAAATCTTTTGAGGGGGTACTAGTATATTTAGAGGGGCATCACAAAAAGCAATTAAGTTGAAGGAAATTTTAATTAATGTTATTTTGGATTAACTATAAGCGGGGGAGGGGATTCTCCANCTACGGCTTCCTCGCAATGAATAGAAAGCGAGCTTGGATTTTATTGATATTATATTCTTAACTTGCATCATTGATTTGAACAAGTATGTTTTCACCGTATGGATGAAGTTATGTGCTTAGTTGAAAGCAGACTTGGCATATATCTGGATTGACATTCATAGTCCTATGGAATTCATGCATTTTTCGGGAATCACATTGAATACAACAATCTATCAATTTTAGTGTATAAATTGAAGAATGTCCTAATTAAGGACTGTATGATTGATATTTTGAAGAAAATCTTGTGAGGGGGTACTAGTATATTTAGAGGGCCATCACAAAGAGCAATTAAGTTGAAGACCATCACAAAGAGCAATTAAGTTGAAGGAAATTTTAATTAATGTTATTTTGGATTAAGTATAAGCGGGGGAGGGGATTCTCCATATCTCCACATAGGATGTATGGTATGAGCAAAGTTTATGATATTTTCTGCGCATGTGTGTGTATTGGATTGGGGAAGGGGGGATTATTTATTTTATCTTATGGTATCCCATTATATATGACATTAATGTTTGCATATTAATTTACTAGAAGTACTTTATTAATCTAATGCTAGACATCACTTTGGGAAAGGAGATTATGGGAGAGTAAGGTTTTTTTAGGGGAACAATAGACTGAAATAATGCTTTGGATTTAGCTCTAATAAATTTTCCAATCTACTAGTGTTCACTCCAATACATTGTCCATCAGCTTTTGTTTTTTTACTTTCATGGTATCTCCATACATCAAAACAAAGGTTTATGGACATGATCCAAAAAAACAATCACTTCAATAATTAATTCATAGTACATTGGGATTTTAAACCCTAGTCTAAAGATAATTGAGTAGATCTATAAACCCTTACCGTAGTAGAGGATATATACGTGCTTTTAAGCATATACACTAGTCGTTTAGGCTTGTGGAAGGTAGATACTTGAATATGACTATGAGGTAGCTACATTAGAATATGGGAAATTACATTGTTGGTACATTCATAGAGGTCAATATATTTTTCACTTTCTAGGGCTAAAAGGCCTTTTTCTTAAGTGAGGATAGTTGCAATTTCATAGCACCGATCTTAATTTGAGGAGATGGGGACTCTTTGCTAGTACTATTTGAAACCAGGTTGCAGGGGAGAGATTTCAAGTTTGCTTATAGCTCATTGTTTTAATAGATATTTCTATTAAGTGATTTGTCACATGCTTCCCAACAACAACAACAACATCAAGCTTTTATCCCGCTATGTGCGGTCAGCTATATGAATCCTTTGTCTCCAATGCATCCTATTGAGTGTCATATTTTCATTTAATTCTAATAAATTAAGATAACTTTTTATACAATAAGCTTAAGTCTTTTTTGGTATACTTATGTCTTTTTTAACACAACGAATCTAAAACATCTACTCTGCTAACTCGATTATCAGATGGTCGACGTTTAATGTGATCAAACCATCTAAGACGACTCTTTCTAATCTTATTTGCTACTAGAGCTACACCAACACTATCATAAATATATTTATTTCACATTTTGTCTCTAAGTGTCAAACCACTCATCCACCTAAGCATTCTCATCTAAGCAACACTTAACTTTGTTTTATGCTTCTCTTTTAAAGGCCAACATTCTGCTCCATCGAGCATTGTAGGTCTCACCATAATTTTATCAACTTTTCCTTAAGTCTAAGCGATACTTATTTATCACACAATAGGACCGATTCATTCCTCCACTTCAACCAACCAACTTGAATTCTACTAATAATATCTCCATCTATATCACCATCATTTTGCACAATAGACCTGAGATCTCTAAAACGTTCCCACCTTTTAATGATTTGATCACCTATCTTTACAATACTGTCACTAGAGCTACTACTACTAAAATTACATTTCATGTATCAGTTTTATATCTACTCAAACGAAAGCCTTTGGAATCTAATGTAGACCTCCATAATTCAAGTTTTTTTGAATTCTTTCTCTAGTCTTATCCACAAGAAGAATATCATCAACCAAAAGCATACACCAAGATACTTCCTCCTGTAAATGTCTAGCAAGAGCATCCATAACTAAAACAAAAAGATATGGGTTTAAAGCCAATCCCTGATGTTATCCAACTGAAATAAGAAAATACTTGGTCAATCCTTCTTTTGTTTGAACATGAGTAACTTCTCTAGTATACATATCTTTAATGACTTGAATATAAGTCATATCAACACATTTCTTCTCTAGAAGTCTCCAANACCAAAAGCATACACCAAGATACTTCCTCCTGTAAATTTCTAGCAAGAGCATCCATAACTAAAACAAAAAGATATGGGTTTAAAGCCAATCCCTGATGTTATCCAACTGAAATAAGAAAATACTTGGTCAATCCTTCTTTTGTTTGAACATGAGTAACTTCTCTACTATACATATCTTTAATGACTTGAATATAAGTCATATCAACACATTTATTCTCTAGAAGTCTCCAAAGGATTTCTCTTGGAACCTTATCGTAAGATTTTTCTAAATCAATGTAAATCATGNGTCTCCAAAGGATTTCTCTTGGAACCTTATCGTAAGATTTTTCTAAATCAATGTAAATCATGTGTAGATCCTCCTCACTCTCTCTATAATTATCCATCAAACCTCTCAATAAATATATAGCTTCCATAGTAAACCTTTCCGACATAAATCAAAATTAATTATGAGAAATCTTTGTATGCGTCTTAACCTCTTTTCAATTATCCTCTCCCATAATTTTAAAATATGACACATTAACTTAATTCTTCTATAATTTACACACTCTTGNATCTTTGTATACGTCTTAACCTCTATTCAATTATCCTCTCCCATAATTTTAAAATATGACACATTAACTTAATTCTTCTATAATTTACACACTCTTGTGCATCTCCTTTATTTTCAGGCATGGAGGCCAAAATACTCTTCCTATACTCGGGCTTCTTTTTTAGTTTTTAAACTAATATTAAAGAGTTTGGTACATGAAACTCCCAAATCTTGTAAATATTCCATAGTTCAATTGGGATACATCGTGTCCTACTGATTTTCTACTATTGGTTTTCTTTAAAGCCCCCTCAACTTCTTTTTTATTAATGCAACGGTGAAATCAAAAACATATTGTTATTATTAATGATATTAAGATCACTAAGGTCAANTATTGGTTTTCTTTAAAGCCCCCTCAACTTTTTTTTTATTAATGCAACGGTGAAATCAAAAACATATTGTTATTATTAATGATATTAAGATCACTAATGTCAATCGTATTTTCAAAAACTTCATTGAAAAGTTTATCGAAATAGCTCACTCACCTTTTTTGAATATCTTTCTTTAAGAAAATCACTTTTTGATTTTCATCTTTAATGCACTTCACTTGAATTAAATCTTTNGGTCAATCGTATTTTCAAAAACTTCATTGAAAAGTTTATCGAAATAGCTCACTCACCTTTGTTGAATATCTTTCTTTAAGAAAATCACTTTTTGATTTTCATCTTTAATGCACTTCACTTGAATTAAATCTTTACATCTCTTTTTTCTTTGTTTGGCTTGTTAATACATATATTTTTCACCTTTTTTATTATCTGATTTATTATATAGATCACTAAAAGAAGAGTCTTAAGAGTCACAAATCGTTCTATTAGACTCCCTGTAAATCACATTATATTTTTCTTAGTTTTCTAAGTTTTTATATTTAAACCAATTTTTATAACACTACTTGTATTTTATTTTTTCTTGTACATTATTATTCCACCACAAACTATTTTTATTTATAAAAAATTTAACTTTTAATTATCTAAGTACATCTTTTGTCACTTGTTTAATAGTATTTGTTACTTTATCTCATATAACCATTAGCTTCTTCATGTACAACTCATCTTAAAATTTAGAACTAACACTCNTTAAGTACATCTTTTGTCACTTGTTTAATAGTGTTTGTTACTTTATCTCATATAACCATTAGCTTCTTCATGTACAACTCATCTTAAAATTTAGAACTAACACTCGATGCTGAGTACTTAAATTTTCACTTAAGAATGACCTTACAATTTTGACATTCTCGTCATTCCCTTTTTTTTATAAGAAAAGAATAAATTTGTGTTTTATTAGATCAATTCTTATACCTAATAATATGTTCGTCTTTTTATTAAATAAAATTTTAACAAAAAAAAATCACATTGATGCGCTCCTAGCGTGTGTTGTTTTATGACAATTTAATTCCTTTGAGACGGCGCCNATCACATTGATGCGCTCCTAGCGTGTGTTGTTTTATGACAATTTAATTCTCCTGAGACGGCGCCAAAAACTTGACCCGACCCGATTTTACTTAGTAATTTAACATTCAAAAGATGGTCAAAAACTTGACCCAGTTTATAATTAGCTTCTAATATGCAAAATTGAAATTTTATAAAATATAGAAAACAGTTCACACACTGAGTTCTAAGCAAGTGTACGTATCGCTTCAAGTAATATAGTATTTTCTAATTAAGCTTCGAATATCGATCCCACGAGGAAGCAAGGAAAAATGTCCTTAGTAAAATTTCAGTCTACTACTATTAATCCTTAGTTTGGAATGTCGATTAAAATTGTGTTTTATCTAGCAACTACTCCTAAATGTAAATGTTAAATGTAAAGATAGTAACTATTCATAAATGTACATATTAATTCTAAAGATAACATTTTCTAGATGAGTTAGTTTGGAGAATTTTAAGATATTAAAAGCTGTTCTTCTTATGTAGCGAATTTGATAATGTAAATGAATGAGATATATTAAATATTTTATGTGCCAAATAGGAGCAATTTTAATTCTCTACCCTGATTCAGTGTTATAGAAAATCATTGACTAATCTCAGGTTTAGTCCCTAAATCCGTGGTTAGGCTGGGAGGATACTGACTCTCACTTCAGAGCTTCTACTTCCCTTCCCCTGAAGGCTAACACTCGCTTTAGTTCTTAAAATCTAAGGACAAATTGAGGATTTTAGTCTGTCACCCTGAAATCTTCAATTCTACGCCTAACAATATATATATATATATATATATATATATATATATATATATATATATATATATATATATATATATATATAT
>JXCR01149078.1:326772-338583 GCA_002079205.1 Phalaenopsis hybrid cultivar
TGCTATTTTACACGTGTTTTGCAGGCTTGTCATATATCTGGGAGGACTTATTGGATACTAATACAATTTATTTTTTATAACTGCATAACGAAAGATCGCAATGGATGACAAGGATACAGTTGACTTCACCTTTTGCAAGGTAAGTTGAGTTCTACGAACTATTATGTATAGGATATTTTTATTGTTCTTTTAATTCTATATGGTTGATTCTAGGTGAGAACAATGACTCTCCGTCACGGAAGACATAATCTGTATTGTCTTGAACATGCGATACCTTTTTTATCTGTCAAAACCTTTTCATTTTGATACTATATATTGGCCAAATTTATTGTTATGCAGATAAAAATAATTAATAAAGTGATTTGCCAATTGCTTTCTTTGTTTTTTTAGTCCTATGAATAATGGCCACCCATTATGCAGGGTATATAAAAGAGAGTGGATGACAGTCTTATTTTTTTCTTAATCAGAGAAGAATTTTCTGGCGTTTAAGAAAATTTTAGCAAAAGTGAACCACAANTGGTTAACTACCTTAATGGATAAGTGAATCTCAAATTTAAGATTCATGAAATTTTAGAAGGTCATGTATACCTTTTTTGGTTCCTCAAAACATACCCAATGCACACTTTGAGCTCATTCAATCCTTCAAATTTTTATTTGCCCACTATTTTGGTAGGATTTCCTCTATAGAGAGATTTTCTTTCACTTGGATGCGATGATTCACATTCTATCTTATGGTTTGGCTCTTACATTGAAGAACGAGCTTTTCCAATTTTAATGATGATTTTGATGTATATAATCCTTGGATAACCTAGCTTAAAATTGGAAAATTAGTTTAATTATTTTTAATTGAGGGTATTCTTGAATACCATCCATGATGTAATTAATCTTATGAATAAAGTTATTTTGGGAGATTCATAACGTAGAAACTAAAAAAATAGAAACAAAAAGAATTTTTTGGGTTACTGTATTAGATTTTTGTTAAGAGCTTTCATGATTTTTGACTAGTAGAGGTGGTTGACATTTTTTTTACTTCTGTTTTCTCACTTGAGTCTTGACTTCTCTGTATGAAATTTCTTTCATATTTTAGCCCTCTAAACAAACATTGCAAAAGGGTAGAGAAACAAAAAAGACATGATAAAATTCCTTCTTTCTATTTTATCAATTAATATACTTAATTTTTAGTTTTTAAATATGTGTGTGTCAAATTTGAAAGACCTGGTAAGAGACCAGTTGTTTCAAATTTTGGCTTTCTTTGATTTAGTCTCGGTTTTCAAATGCTGAAAAATGCTTTGATTAGCTGCAGTCTGCTGTTCATTGGCAAGTATTGTTTGTGTTAAATTTTGTTGTAATCAAATCGAAGTTGGTTTGTAATGCTTCAAGAACAAAGTAGTGCAGGTCATGATTACATGGCATTGTCATTTTTTCTTTTTGCCTGCAATTTTTTGTGATATCTACTTAGCCCGTGAACCTCTTCATTTTGGGTTCCTTTTGGATTTTCAAACTATTATTTGCTTAATAGTTCCAATGCACTATCTCACTTTCATTTAGTTCCATATGCTTGATTGACTGAAGTGAAATAGTAAGGGATGCTGTTCTGATTCTAGGCTCTCTAAATGCTAAGGCTGAAAGTTTTTATTTTTTTAAGTTGTGCCCTTAGCTTAATATTCTGGAACTTCATTGTAGTTTTGTTCCACTGGACAAGCAAATTATGATCTTTTCCTCTTTGCAGTCTAAATTCTATTTATGTTCTTTTTCTTTATATCTGAGAGTGGATAAACAATGATGAGGTTGTGCATTTTATTGTTTAATGCATTGATATACTTTGTAACTATTCATTCTTTATTTTTTTTTCATTATCCATACTGATCTTTTCTTTGTGCCTTTGTTTGTTCTTCGTTTAGTGATATTATTTAGTTATGTCATCATTTTTTTTAGTATATTGATTACTTGTATAAATTGCTATAACTATGAAGTTTGAAGCTTGCTTACTACCAAAAATTCAAGGACCAATGACTTTGTCTTAACTTGATTGTGTGACATAACGACGCTATACTTAACTCTATTTTGCCAAGGACCACTACACCAATGTGTCCTATCCAGTGTTAACAAAACGTAATGTGATGTGCAATGTTTTATTTTTGCTTCAGAACGCAGAGCGAAACAAAGCTTTTATAAACTAAAATGCTAATAGGTTATATATAACCATTAATATATAAATACATTTTTTAACAATAATAAAATTAAAGTATGACTTAAGTTGATATAAAATATAAAAAATATATAGTGCAATACTTAACTTGATGGCAAACATTTATAGGATACAAATAAAAATTTTGAATAATTTCTAATAGTTTGCTGAAATGATTTAAAACAAAAAAAAGAAGCAGCAAAAAAAGTCCTATACCTCAAGAAAATGTAAACTCTAAAGCATAAATAGTCTAATAAAGTCTCAAGTTTCATAAAACAAGTTAAATTAATACATTAGCGTTTATTCCCTCTTGCTAAAGTATGAACTAGACGGATCACTTTGCTTAAGCACTTCAAAGCTCTCTTCAGTGAAGCAAAGTGAGCGTCACGCGCTTCACTTCACTTTGCAGGTGAAGCACGCTCTGAAACGTGCTTTTAAAAGCATTGTTCCTATCCTTGCAATAAAAAAACTTATCCATAAACTTGTTTCTCACAGTTTTGCAATATGGAAGCCCTTTCACTTGGCAAAATATTCGTGTATTCTATGTTATGCATTTATGAATGTTTCAACATAATGCTCCACCCATATGATTTTTGTGTTTAAGGTTAATGATGATAAATTCTCTCAGGTTCGTTAAATATTTTTCAGGATGCATAAATTATTTTAATTTCCAGCAATTTAAAGACATTCTTCCATTTTTCAAATCAATTAAATCTGCTATAAACATCGGGCTAAAATCTCCATGTTTTAGTCTTTTCCTTCTCCCTTCATTTCTTCCTCCTTGGCGCCATTGTTGGTATTATCAAGACTGTTTCAGTTACCTTTCAATTGTCAACATTGAGAGGAGGGGGAGAGAACAAATGTCATGGGCAAATAGACAAGTGATTAGACCCATTCCTACTAACAATAATATTTTTTGACCTTTGTACAATTTGGAAGTAATTTGCCCGGACTAATTACCATTCAAACCTCAGCTAATCATCTAAGTGTAATTCACCCCTTCTAATTCAGTTTTAATTTGTTTTAATGACATCCGACCCACATGAGCCAATTAACAGTATGGAGTTGTCGGCTCCATTCCCCACAGTGTTTGTTTGGTGTTTTTCTATGGGGACTTGAAAAACATATAGGATTGGTAATTTTCTACTATTCAGTTTTGCATGCATAGGTTTTGTGGTGCTGAAAAACACAGCAAAATGTCAATAAATGACTGGTTGTGAGGACTAATACTCCTTAATCTTCATTTGCAACTAACAAAATAGAATTATTCAGGCCTTCTTCTTTCTATTACTAGAGCTATTTCCTTATTAAATATGCTCCCCTCTTATGATTCTGTAGATATGCATCTTTGCAGTGTTTTTCCTGTGACATTCAACTTATATCTGAAAATTCGTTTTGGTGAAATATTCAGATCATGAAGCAGTTGGAAATTTAGAATCATCTTCTTTGTTGAAGGTACTTTAAAATTGTGTTTGTACTCTGTGTGCTTCTTGTTGCTCTATTATTGTCTATCCCCCTTCATATATGTCTAAATATTGATGAATTTATGATCTTATGGTGGCAATTGTTTTATCATAAAGGAATTATTTTGTTCGTGTTTATATAAATGTCTTGCTACTTCATCTACTTTTTTGCTAAACAAAATTATGTGACTTGACACGGAACTCATGGTCTGACAGCTTTTTGTTTTAAAATGGGAAAAGCTAAGCATGAAAAATATGTTTTGTATATTTTTCTTGTTGTATTTTTAACTAACCTATGCATCTTATTTAGTTTTGAGAATGGAGCAAGATATTATAAAGTTCATATGTGATCCTACTCAACAACAGTTGGAGTTCCAGAACCTTCCTACTTCCTACCTCCGTCTGGCCGCACATCGAGTAGCGCAACATTATTATTTGCAGTCAGTGGCCATGCCTGACAGTGTTATGCCTGACGGTTCTGGTTCTCAGATTGTGATTCATAAAACTTCTTATTGTCGATTACCTCCAGTACGTCTTGCGGATATACCTGTTAGTTTACAGCAGGAAGATTCAAACAGCTTACAGAAAATTGCAATAAAGCAGAGGCCCCACAAAAGTTCACAAATTGGTAACAGCTCAAATTTTAGTTTATCTAATCATAATGGCATGAAAACAGTAGAGGAAAGAAAGGAAGAATATAATAAGGCACGTGCTCGAATATTTAGCAACAGCAGTGATCCTGGTGCTACAACAAAATCAGAGATTGAACCAGCTTTGCCTGATATTCTTCAAAATTGCAACTTGGTGCCATCAATCGCTGAAGATGACCTGTTTCCTGCAGCATCTGAAACTAATCTTAAGAGGAGCATGAGTAACTCTTTTATTGGCAGCAACAGATACAGTAGAAATAGGAATGAAAAAGAACTTGTTGGTAGACAGAAAACAATGGGCAGAGTCGCTATTTTTCGTGATCGAGAGTTGGATCGCAAGGATCCTGACTATGATAGGAGTTATGATAGGTAATGTGATTAAGTTTGAGTTTTAGTTTTTACTGAATGCGCTATATTTTCAAGTTTTATAAGCTTTCGTAGCAGTGTATTAGATTAATGGAAGATTTTCATGCATACCTCTCAATTATTATGCATTCACATATCTACACCTAAACATCAACATATATGCCAGTTTACCTATACATGAAAAGGCGTATTTCACTTCTTAAAAGTTAAAATAGTGGTATTTTTGATGTGATATGAATGAGTTGGGTGGTATAAATTTAAAAAATGAAGTTTAGGTGTTAGATATGTAAATTCATTTGAATTTGGTGTTATGTATGCAAATGGCCCTAGATTTGTTTCTTGTGTTTTAATTTGATTTGTAGATGTTGCGAGTGTAGTGCATGTTTGTGTGTTTGAACGTACATGTTTTGGTGCTCATTTTCACCTGAAGACTTTGTTTTTTCGTACATTTTTTTTCGTAGAAGACTTTAACCGTCTTCATTGATTGATGCTTTAAGCGGCAGCTTGTTCTAATCTTATCTCTCTTTATTTGTGTTATATTTTGTTTAGGATTATTCATCCCTCTTTTATTCTTATTATATTTTGTTTTCCAGGTACATGCAAAGGTTTGACCCTGGGTTTGGATTTAATGGAGCACCTTACTCAATTCAGCCCTTATATGCGCCTGCAGTGAACTACAACTCTGAATTCCCTCAGCTTGGATCTATTCACAGGCCTCAAATATCCATTGAACACCAACCAAGACCAACCCCTCAACAACTGCGGGGACCTTGGCCGTCTGCATCATCGTCATCTGCCGTTAACTATGGCCCTCCGGAAGGCTTGATGGCGCAATATAACCCTAATAACGTTGGTGCTCACTCAACGTCATCTATCTTCTTACATTCCCCTCAGTTTTCTGTCCCTCCGCATCCAATGACTTTTCTACATGCTCCTGAGAAAGCTCAATATTCACAGGTTTGTTACTCATTTTTGTTTTTTTTCCCCNATCTATCTTCTTACATTCCCCTCAGTTTTCTGTCCCTCCGCATCCGATGACTTTTCTACATGCTCCTGAGAAAGCTCAATATTCACAGGTTTGTTACTCATTTTTGTTTTTTTGCCCCTGATTTTAATGTTCAAAGTGATCATTGGTTTCTTATTATAAGTTTGGTAGCAACCAGGCTTGTTAGAAATTTAATGCTTGGATATTTGCTTGTCAACATGCACTTGAGCTTGAAATTACTTTTATTTTACCTGGGCTTGAAACAACTTTATTTTGCACTTATCAAAACATTGCTAAGTATTTTCAAATAGGAAAGCAATAGTAGTCCCTTGAATATTTACATGGGGCCATTTTAGTCCCCGAGTTCATAAAAAATGTCAAATCAGTACTCATACTGTTTTAATATGGACTGAAATTCCCAAGGAGGACTATTTTAATCTCGACGAGACTCTTAAAATGACAAGTCAGGAGATCATTTTGACGCTTTTCTTATTTTGGGAATCAACCTAGTGCAATTAAGAGCAAATGTCATCACTTAGGCTGAAAAANCATTAGAAGTGTCTGAACTAAATTGACAGATTTATAGACTACGAGACTCTTAAAATGACAAGTCAGGAGATCATTTTGACGCTTTTCTTATTTTGGGAATCAACCTAGTGCAATTAAGAGCAAATGTCATCACTTAGGCTGAAAAAGGTTACTAACTTTAATCAGGTGTCTTTACCAGCAAGTTGAGGATCCGAGAGTGAGCTCATTTTTTAAGGATTATTAAGAGGGGTTGGTCCATTTTATATATAGGCTTTACAAATGACNGCACCAGCAAGTTGAGGATCCGAGAGTGAGCTCATTTTTTAAGGATTATTAAGAGCGGTTGGTCCATTTTATATATAGGCTTTACAAATGACAATCAGTAAATATATTGTATTAAAGCTATTATCTTGCGAATAATCTAGTACCGGAGGATTCTAAAATTCAGCCTCAAGTATTAGGTGGTTGAATTGCATTTTCAAAATCAACTTGCACGTTTCTAGAACATTTGGTAAAAATGTTTTTGATAAGTTATACGACGAATTTTTATTTGTCATTTTCATATTTCGGTTTAATATATTAATTGAAAATTAAGCTGAACTATAGGAAATATTATTGTTTTCTAAATCTTTATTGAGAAATTTATTTGTAAGTAATAAATGTACCCCCTAGTTTGCTAGCTTTTTAGGCTATTTTCTANTAATTTTTATTTGTCATTTTCATATTTCGGTTTAATATATTAATTGAAATTAAGCTGAACTATAGGAAATATTATTGTTTTCTTATTCTTTATTGAGAAATTTATTTGTAAGTAATAAATGTACCCCCTAGTTTGCTAGCTTTTTAGGCTATTTTCTATTCCTTCCTATACTAAAGGGTGTAATTGGCCTAGCTGACTTGTGAGTTGGCCCGGGCTCAACTCGATTAGTGGCTTGTGAGATGAGCTCAATGAGCTAACCAACCAAGTTCAAGCCAACCCCGACTAGACTCATTTGCTTGTGAGCCGGTGTGTTTAAAAAGTAATTAATATAAAATATATTTAAAATTTATTAAATTTCAGGACTTTATCTTTAAATTATTGAAAAACTTTAAAAATGATAATTTGCATTTAATATCAAATGATTTCTTATTATTTATCTGCCGCGTGTTCAATCTATTTTCATTTTATCATTAGAGTATCCTGAAATAATTTTATTTTCTTCTTTAATAATAAATAAGTTAGCTCGAATTCGTAGAATTAAGCTAGAGTTTTGAGCTCAAACTCGATCGATTGATTAATCAAACTCAAGTTCAAGCCGAGGTTGAAACGAGCTCAACTTGGCTCATTAACACCCTTACCTCTACTACTTGATTTGCATGTTTTTTTTTTTTTGGTTTAAATTGATTGAAAACCATATTTAATTTATATTGCATCGCTAAGTTTGAATCTTCTGCAGTCTCATACACAGCAATCTGAAGCAAACTTTGGACTAGCCCGGCCCCGCTAAGGGGGCCTGGGCATGCCTGCACCTGCCAGCCTGAACTCAGCAGTCTCACTGATCATAGCGTGACTGGCAGGAACATTGCAGGCAAAAAGACCGGGATTAGCTGGAGCCATTCGATACCAATTACTTAAAACAAATGAACTATTCCGGCTTTCTCGGCTTCTTCCGATGCAAGAACTGCATTGAGGAAAACTTTCAATTTAGTCCCTCCACAAACTGCAATTTTATTTGCCTTTGAATTAAGGGGGCTGAGACCGAATTCAGAACAGATACTGCTCAGATTTTGTAAATATTTTCTGAGGATGACAGTGGTTCGATTTTTTAGCCCAACTTCTTTTGTTTACTAAATTTTACCCTTCTTAATGACCGTCTTCATCGTCATCTTCTTCATTTTTTTGGCTGCAGTACTGGGCATTGTCATCGGACTCTTTCTGCAGAAGATGTGATGACAAGTTACAGGTTTGCATTTTGTCGCTTTTGCAAAAGTAGTCTGGTTTTGTGCTTTTTGGCTAATTTTGTCATGGCCAAAATCGTCCTCGTAAATAATTATGTGGTCTTTTTGTTTCCTCACTCAGATGATTAAGAAGTCCCTGTACACAATTTGTTGACATGAATTATTGTTTGTGTTATATAATGATGCCCGCGTGCTATGGCATAAAATATGCACTTCAAATCTGTAGGAGAATGCTGGTTTCACATCCGATCATTCTTAAGGACCATTTTGGCCTAATTTTTTATTCTATATATATGTGCCGCCTACCATGACGTATTGGTTACCTCTGGGATCACGGGTGCAATCACGCCTATGTGCGGGATCAAATTATTTGACACATGAGGTTGGTCGGGAAGCTTGTCTAATAACCTCTTGCCAATTTTTTCAATATATATATATATATANTATTTATATAGTCAAACACCTAAATTTGGGTTTTTATTTAAATAACAGTTTAGAACATCAAAGCTTGATGTATTTTGCTTTAGAAAAATTAATATCGTTGATTTTTTTAATATGATTTGAAGGTTTTAGTATTATGTAAATAAATATTACAATTTAATATGAGTGGGCATGCAAATACATAAGCATTATGTGATTTGTATATAAATTGTCTAAAATTTTTTCATCGTTATGTTTGTTTTCTTAAACAGTCTCAAATATAGCCTTAAGAAATATGTTTTTTTATGATTTATGATGTTTTGTTTGGTTTATGCATTGTTATGATGTTATTCAATGAACTGTTAGCGTTGTATAATAAATGAGTAAAGTGCCAAAATAGTTTGACCGTTAACATGGGGCCTGATTTAATCCGTAGTTTATAGTAGTGTCAAAATAGTTCTTAAAATTTTTAAATTGGGGTTGAAATAGTCCTTATGGAGGACAATTTTACAGTAGTTGGGACTGTTTTGACACTTCTATGAACTCTAGAACTAAAGTGGCTTCATGGAAATAGTCGGTGATTATTTCGGCACTTTACTAGAATGAATAAACCATTTTATAATTGTGTTCATTTAGACAAGGGGTGTATGCGTTTACTAATGTTAATTTGATTTATTAAATCATAGTGTATATTTGTCTAGTAAGTATATGATTGAGCAATTTATGTAGTGTATCTTAATTTGATTTATTATGCATTTTTTTTGAATTACTGTTTTAAGCATTCGGTTTGGTTGTAATATTTTTTTTTTGTTATAGTTGGTGGATGACACTTTCACAGCTGCGTAATAACCATTAGCATTCTTATTCTTTAGTGCGATCCTTATGTAGCAGGGAAAAAAATAGCTTGTGATTGTCTTCCATGTTTCTCAACATGTTGGAAGTCTAACAATCAGCTTGTGAAACCATGCTATAAGACCTTCATGTACATGGTGTATAATCTTGCCTAAGAATTGTTAAGCTTTTTCTCTCTAAAGATATGTTTGGGACTGTGGGGGCAATGATGGTAGGGTGCTGAACCATATTTTTAGGCTTTTGGCAAAATTTTGTCCGCTTTTTCAAAAAATTCAGTTGAAAACTGTGTTTTATAACTTAACCTGATTCTGATTGAATGCGGTGGCTACCAAAACGATTTGTTTAGAACTTTTGAAAATTTTTAAAATAAATTTGTAGTAGCCATCTTAATTTCTGAACAGTTATTTTTATTTTTTTTTAGCAGTTTCCAAGTTGTTTTTCAAACAATTGAAGCTGCCTAAATAGACACGAAGTTTTTTTATCACCATTGCCTCATCCTTAAAAACTCATTTGTGGGCATTTTCCCTGTTCATATATTTGTTTAATCACGTGCGGGTCCGTCCGTTTGGGAGTATTTTTTTATTTTCATTTTTTATTTTATTTTGTGTATATTTTTATTTAAAATAAAATATATTTGATACATTATAATGTATTTAGTTGTTTTAAAAAATATAAGTTAACTCTTGAATATCTTTAATGTTTTTTTAAAGCTAAGTTAATTTGTATTCAAAAAGGGGAAATAAACGGAGTTAGAATTTAGAAATACATTAAATAAATGTGTTTTAAATATAAAAAATAAAAAAATAAAAGTAATTCCGAATAAGCCATGTAGTCTTCGTAGTATCATGTCTAAGTTGTATATTAATATCTTATCTAAATGTAAAATTCTAATAGAATTGATCCCAAATAAGCTTTTATTGAGCCTTTTCTCTAGTTGTTTCTAACTCTCGACCAATATAAAGTAGAACCCGACTAAACTTATTTACAATTTACAATCCTATCTGTCAGTTGGTGCAACTAGCCCTGTTTGGGGTAGCACATTGGCTCGGGTGGCGTTTTGAAAACGCCGCGTTGTTGGTTTAAGTGTTTGAAAAGCTGATTGAGAAACGATGTTTTTTAATTTCTTAATAGAAGGGCCTGAAGCATTGATCTCGTGGCCCGCATCTTGTATTTGCTTTCGAAGGATTATTCCTCGAGCCCTTCTGCTCTTTGTTTTCTTCCTTGTCCCATACCGCTGCTACCGCTCTATTTAGGGAACTTATCCACGGCAAAAGTCTCAGATCTCTCGCTGCAGCATTGCCGAAGAATGTCGTCATCCACCATATTTATTAGGTTAGCACACCTATTTTTTCTTGTTTCCTTTACTCCCATTCCGTTGACCACCATCTAAATTAAAAATAAAATGGAAAGCTGGGGAGATCCCTTTGGCTAAAGCTACCTTTTTCCTTCTTGACAACTTGCCATCACATCGTTCTTCCGCAGTGCAAGTTCTGTAGCCACTGGTGATTTTTAGGTTCAAAAGTTATGTTGAGTTTAATTGTCTTAATGCTTTGTAAGGCATCGTTCGAGTTGGGATTTCTTAAGAGGGAGAGCTTAATGATGAAGATATTCATACAAAAAGATAGTAAAAGAACATCTTTTAAGTTGACTTGTCATTTTTTTATCAAGTGGGCACATTGTAAGGTAGCTCTTTTTTCTTTTTCTTTCATAATTGTTGGCAATTTTTTTATGGTGTAGGATTAAAAGGTCTAACAAATGTGCCATGTAAACATGTTGTAAGGTGGATGGAATCTTAACTAATGCAACTTGACAAGGGATCCAAAGACTTTACACAAGTTCCTCAAGAAAGCAACTCAATTTAATATAAATATTCTATTGGTGGATTCAACGAGGAACAATTGTTGCAAGCTGGGGATGAATCATGCTAGTTAAGAGATTAGCCTGGCGATACAGGTGCTTTTAACCATAGAATAGTTAGCTTGATAATTATTGGTTGAGTTGGCTAGCCACGGCAGAAGCTACTACTTGTGTTGGTAGAGCCGACTAGCTAAAGTAAACCTAATAAAGTGCAATGGTATTGTACATAAGCTATGCTTTTAAGTCCAGAATTGTTATTTTGTCACTCATTTTTTTTATACTTGTTTCTTATTTGTATATCTTATGATAATATTATTTTCATTTTAAAGAAAGATTAATAATGTGTTGAAAAAAGATAAGTTATGACTGTTCTGTAACAAACAACACTACTGCATATGGGTAGAACAACTGTAAATTAGCTATTTTTCAAGCTCATAAATCAAACAGTCAACCTGTTTCGGCTGCTTATCTGGATAACTTGCAGCTGCCCCAAACAAACATTAAGTGAATAAATGTCTTATAATTGTTCAAAAAATCAATTAGGTATTTACATATATATATATA
>JXCR01149078.1:338967-366226 GCA_002079205.1 Phalaenopsis hybrid cultivar
TATATATATATATATATATATAACCCCAATTCTTAAGTATTCAACACATTTAACATCTAAATCCTACTCTTTACATTTATACCACTTAAATCTTTCAAATCACATAAAAAAATCACTATTTTAAAAGTAAACTATATGTTTACTTGCATGGATAAGGTGGCTCGTATGTCAACATTGATGTTTAGATGTTAGATATGTAAGAACATATGAATTGAGTGGTTTGTATGTAAATCTTCCATATTGAATTTGATTTATTACTAGCATATCATTAAAGTTTTGACATCTCATCTCATTTGAATGACAATTTTCTTGTCATGCTACTAAAAATTTTGTAATTTTGCCAAAAATTACAAAACTTTTGTAAAATTACAAAAATTTTTGTTTTTATTTTGCATTCCATCACACAATAGGGATTTTCACATCCATAATTTCGCAGGGATTAATGATAAATATGTATTTGCTTATAAAAAATTATTTTTATAATTCTAATATATATATATATATATATATATATATATAAATAAATGATATAATACAACATGACTAATGTTTTGAACTATCTTGAAAATTCATATTTGAAAATATAAACTATCAAATGCCCTTATATTGATTTGTTGTACTT
This sequence comes from Phalaenopsis hybrid cultivar, assembly GCA_002079205.1. NCBI lineage: Eukaryota > Viridiplantae > Streptophyta > Magnoliopsida > Asparagales > Orchidaceae > Phalaenopsis > Phalaenopsis hybrid cultivar. The sequence goes on from JXCR01149078.1 coordinate 339,590, forward strand.
TTAGCTTGCATGCATATTAATTTCTTTTTGTTTTATNGGGTCCGTTTGGGGTAGCTTATTTGATGCGGTGGCGTTTTGAAAACACATCTGATCTGTTTGGATAAACTGAGTTTTGGCAGCTTATGCGTTTTCAAAATTCGAGAACAACGTTTTCACACTGCACCTATCTAGGTAGGTGCGGTGACAACTTTCTGGCAGAGGTCTGACTTTTCTAAAAAAATAAAAATTTGTAATAGCCACCTCACCTAGCTTATCATCAGATTATTTTTAATCAGTTTATCAGCAGATTATTTAATAAGATGCAGCTGCCCCAAACAGACATTTAATCGTTTAATTATAAATTATAATGAATACTAATTACTTACATGATTTATGTTTTTGGAAATATATAATTATTTCAGAAGAAACTATTTGATTTGATATTGACTAAATAGAAATTTATATAAAGTATAATGATATCCAATTTATATAAATAATAGAAGAGACAATTTTAATATGCATTTAATTTATTAATTTTCCTAATCATTGTAATAATTTTATATGTTTTTTCTTAAACAATTTAATGTTCTTTAAAATTCAATAATTAATAAAACGTAATGACAACTTCAAGGGGAGCTCTTTGGTTGAGTGAATTTGTGGTGTATTGTAATTCTTTTGTAGAGATTTAGGGAGTTTATATGTTTTGTATGAAGAATTATAAATACAATGTAAAATATGAATGAATTTAAAATTTAGAGTGAAAAGATATTGGACACAGAAAATGCATCAGCATAAATCTCGAGGCAATCCAATGACATGATAAGAAATAATGTCGAAAAGACGGACCAGTCGGAAAACAATTTGGTCGTTTAGAAGATGGATCGACTTGCACTAGCCAAAAATCATGTAAGACATGGTGTGACACGCTTGAACCACCTTAATTGAGTTCTCCTCGCCTAAAGAGTAAACTATTTATTGGGTTGTGATGGAAGTAAACATATTTAATGCTTGGCTTGCTAACAATCACCAATTCCTATGCATTTATATATCTAGCACTTAAACTTTACAATTTTAGTTTTGTACAACCATTTTTAACCTTTAAAAATTGAAATGCCCCTTTTCATCTATGGTAAGAGGGCACATATGTAAAAATTGAGGTATAGGTGTTAGATATGTAAATACATAGGAATTGTGTGGATTCAGCCTAGTCGAGCCGAGTATGTCAGAGTTCAGATTTGGCTCGGCATAATTATAAATTGTTCATGTTCGACTTAAGTTTGTGTTGAGTTTTCATATATTGGTTAAGCTTGACTTATGTAAACTTTTCAATATTTGAGCTTGATTTGTACTTAATTTGATCATTACAAGTGAATGAGTTTTTAAATGAGCTAATAAGAAGAGCTAAAAATTCAAACTATTATCTAGATTTTCATATAAAAAAATAAATAAATAATTTTACATATTTGATTGCATCTAGTGATTTATTGATTACAAACTTTGTAAAATTGAAAGTTAACTCATTAGTCATGATCATATGCAATATAATCTCTCGTATTTAGCATGATCGTACTTCAAGTTTGCACCCAATTCTTTCCACAATGATATGCACTTGTCATCTTCCTAGCTATTTTGAACAATATTAGAGATTTTTTTTATTGAATTGTTGCACCATTATTATTTTTTAATGCCTTTTTTTAATCGGGTAAGATTTATGAGCAGAGTCCAAATGAGAGATATACAAGAGACTAAAGTTTCAAAAATTTTCGCACGTCGCGATTTCATTGTTACCTTCGATGCTTCCAAACCCAAGCAACTCAAGGTTTTTTTTTTGTGTTTCGGGCGAAATCGAGAGACGTGAAACTGTAAGAGGCTAGATGGAAATCGAGGTTTGCGGGGATTTAAAGTTAATTTTAAGCGATATTATATACATACCACATAATTCTTATGTATTTTCACATCTTAAACCTAAATTTTAGTAAAATAAATATATAATTAATAATTATGAATTAATAAAATAATTATATAATTAATAACTAATTTAAAAATGTTATTTATATAATAATATATTACTATTAAATCTATAATAAAATAAATTTTAATTAATTAAATTTATTTAAATGATATACCATATATGATAAGAGTTATCGTCGAACATATTAAGTTTGCTCGTGAACATAAAATTCGACATATGTTCATACTTAGTTGATTTAAACTCAAAGTTTTTAATAATTGTTCGAGCTTGTCTGTTTATTAATTTGAGCGAATATGATGGAGTCTCAATTGGGTTAAGTTTGAGTAATTCATCGAGTGCACTAACTAATTTACAACTCTTAGAATATTTATCTAAATTAAAAAAGAAACAATAGAAATACTTGGAAAAAAAAAAAAAAGTCAAAATTTAACTTTCCCTTTAGCTACATTTCTTTCCATGGAATGCGGCTTCTTTCGGAAGGCGTCGTGCCGTGCCCTCTTCGCTGTTTCAACTCAGATTCTTCACCAGGTTCTCGACTTCTCCTCCTGCCCGATTCGACATTAGCGATTTCTAGGTACTCTCTCTCTCTCTCTCTCTCTCTCTAACAATCTTCAAATCTCCGGTCTTCTAACCATCTTTTCTATCCCTACATCTTTTCTGATTTTATACCAGTATGCATCTTTATGGGTCAAAGTAACTCTGGATGATAATCTGGTTGATAGTTTGTTGAGCTAAGCTAATTTGGTTTGCTCAGAACAATGTATGCAGCTCTATCAGAAATCATCGAGTGGCTTTCTACGGCTTCCTTGCAATGAATAGAAAGCGAGCTTGGATTTTATTGATATTATAATCATAACTTGCATCATTGATTTGAACAAGTATGTTTTCACCGTATGGATGAAGTTATGTGCGTAGTTGAAAGCAGACTTGGCATATATCTGGATTGACATTCATAGTCCTATGGAATTCATGCATTTTTCGGGAATCACATTGAATGCACCAATCTATCAATTTTAGTGTATAAATTGAAGAATTTTCCTCATTAAGGACTGTATGATTGATATTTTGAAGAAAATCTTGTGAGTGGGTACTAGTATATTTAGAGGGGCATCACAAAGAGCAATTAAGTTGAAGGAAATTTTAATTAATGTTATTTTGGATTAACTATAAGCGGGGGAGGGGATTCTCCATATCTCCACATAGGATGTATGGTACGAGCAAAGTTTATGATATTTTCTGTGCATGTGTGTGTAGTGGATTGGGGATGGGGGGATTATTTATTTTATCTTATGATATCGCATAATATATGACATTAATGTTTGCATATTAATCTACTAGAATTACTTTATTAATCTAATGCTAGACATCACTTTGGGAAAGGAGATTATGGGAGAGTAAGGTTTTTTTAGGGGAACAATAGACTGAAATAATGCTTTGGATTTAGCTCTAATAAATTTTCCAATCTACTAGTGTTCACTCCAATACGTTGCCCATTAGCTTTTGCTTTTTTACTTTCATGGTATCTCTATACATCAAAACAAAGGTTTATGGAGATGATCCAAAAAAAAAATCACTTCAATAATTAATTCATAGATTACATTGGGATTTTAAACCTTAGTCTAAAGATAATTGAGTAGATCCATAAACCCTTACCGTAGTAGAGGATACATACGTGCTTTTAGGCATATACACTAGTCGTTTAGGCTTGTGGAAGGTAGATACTTGAATATAACTATGAGGTAGCTACATTAGAATATGGGAAATTGCATTGTTGGTACATTCATAGTGGTCGAGGTATTTTTCCCTTTCTAGGGCTAAAAGGCCTTTTTCTTAAGTGAGGATAGTTGCAGTTTCATAGCACCGATCTTAATTTGAGGAGATGGGGACTCTTTGCCTGTACTATTTGAAACCAGGTTGCAGGGGAGAGATTTCAAGTTTGCTTATAGCTCATTGTTTTAATAGATATTTCTATTAAGTGATTTGTCACATGCTTCCCAACAACAACAACAACAACAACAACAACAACATCAAACCTTTATCTCGCTATGTGCGGTCAGCTATATGAATCCTTTTTCTCCAATGCGTCCTATTGAGTGTCATATTTTCATTTAATTCTAATAAATTAAGATAACTTTTTATACAATAAGATTAAGTCTTTTTAGGTATATTTATGTCTTTCTTTACATAACGAATCTAAAACACGTACTCTGCTAACTGGATTATAAGATTGTCGAAGTTTAATGTGATCAAACCATCTAAGACGACTCTCTCTAATCTTATTCGCCACTAGAGCTACACCAACACTATAATAGATATATTCATTTCGCATTTTGTATCTAAGTGTCAAACCACTCATCCACCTAAGCATTCTCATCTCAACAACACTCAACTTTGTTTTATGCTTCTCTTTTAAAGGCCAATATTCTGCTCCATCGAGCATTATAGGTCGCACCATAATTTTATCAACTTTTCCTCAAGTCTAAGCAGTACTTATTTATCACACAATAGGCCCGATTCATTCCTCCACTTCAACCAACCAACTTGAATTCTACTAATAATATCTCCATCTATATCACCATCATTTTGAACAATAGACCCGAGATATCTAAAAAGTTCCCACCTTTTAATGATTTGATCACCTATCTTTACAACACTGCCATTAGAGCTACTACTACTAAAATTACATTCCATGTATCAGTTTTATATATACTCAAAAGAAAGCCTTTGGAATCTAATGTAGACCTCCATAATTCAAGTTTTTTTGAATTCTTTCTATAGTCTTATCCACAAGAAGGATATCATCAACAAAAAACATACACCAAGGTACTTCCTCCTGTAAATGTGTAGCAAGAGCATCCATAACTAAAGCAAAAAGATATGAGTTTAATGCCAATCCCTGATGTAATCCAACTGATATAAGAACATGCTTGGTCAATCCTCCTTTCGTTCGAACACGAGTAACATCTCTAGTATACATATCTTTAATGACTTGAATATAAATCAACACATTTCTTCTCTAGAACTCTCCAAAGGATTTCTCTTGAAACCCTATCGTAAGCTTTTTCTAAATCAATAAAAATCATATGTAGATCCCCCTTACTCTCTCTATAATTCTCCATCAAAACTCTCAATAAATATATAGCTTCCATAGTAGACCTTTCCGGCATAAATCAAAATTAATTATGAGAATTCTTTGTATCACGTCTTAACCTCTATTCGATTATCCTCTCCCATAATTTTAAAATACGACACATTAACTTAATTCTTCTATAATTTGCACACTCTTGTGCATCTCATTTATTCTTAAAAATGGAGGCCAAAATATTCTTCCTAAACTCCTCAGACTTCTTTTTTAATTTTTAAAATAATATTAAAGAGTTTAGTACATGAAACTCCCAAATCTTGTAAATATTCCATAGTTCAATTGGGATATCATCGTGTCCTACTGATTTTCTACCATTGGTTTTCTTTAAAGCCTCATCAACTTCTTTTTTATTAATGCAATGGGAAATCAAAACATTTTATTATTATTAATGATATTAAGATCACTAAGGTCAATCATATTTTCAGAAACTTCATTGAAAAGTTTATCAAAATAGTTCACTCACCTTTGTTGAATATCTTTCTTTAAGAAAATCACTTTTTGATTTTCATCTTTAATACACTTCACTTGAATTAAATGTTTACATCTCTTTTTTCTTTGTTTGGCTTGTTAATACATATATTTTTCACCTTTTTATTATCTGATTTATTATATAGATCACTAAAAGAAGAGTTTTAAGAGTCACAAATTGTTTTATTAGACTCCCTACAAATCACCTTATATTTTTCCTAGTTCTCTAAGCTTTTACATTTAAATCAATTTTTATAACACTACTTGTATTTTATTTTTTCTTGTACATTATTATTTCACCACAAACTATTTTTATTTATAAAAAAATTACCTTTTAATTATTCAAGTACATTTTTTGTTAATTGTTTAATAGTGTTTGTTACTTTATCCCACATAACATTAGCTTCTTCATGAACATCAAAAATCTTGAAATTTTGAAGTTTACTCATAAAAATAATTTTATTTATTTATTTTAGGTGCACTCATTTAATTCTATGACAATATTTCATTGTTTTATTTATCGTACAACTCATCTTAAAATTTAAAACTAATAATCGATGTTGAGTACTTAAATTTTCACTTAAGAATGACCTTACAATTTTGACATTATCGACATTCTCTTTTTTTCATAAGAAAAGAATAAATTTGTGTTTTATTAGATCAATTCTTATACCTAATAATATGTTCATCTTTTGATTAAATAAAATTTTAACAATAAAAAAAATCACATTGATGCGCCCCTAGCGTGTGTTGTTTTATGGCAATTTAGTTCCCTTGAGACGATGCTAAAAACTTAACCCGACCCGATTTTACACAGTGATTTAGCGTTCAAAAGATGGTAAAACATTTGACCCAATTTATAATTATCGGCTAATATGCAAAATTAAAATGTTATAAAATATAACAAACTTCACACACTATGAGTTCTAAGCAAGTGCACGTATCGCTTCAAGTAATATAGTACTTTCTGATTAAGCCTCGAATATCGATCCCACGAGGAAGTGAGGAAATATGTCCTTAGTCAAATTCCAGTCTACTACTATTAGTCTTTAGTTTGGAATGTCGATTAAAATTATGTTTTATCTAGCAACTACTCCTAAATGTGAATGTTAAATGTAAGGATAGTAACTATTTCTAAATGTAAATACTAATTCTAAAGATAACTCTTTCTGGATGAGTTGGTTTGGAGAATTTTAAGATGTTAAATGCTACTATTTTTATGTAGCGAATTAGATAATGTAAAAGAATGAGATACATTAAATATTGTATGTGCCAAATAGGAGCAATTTTAATTCTCTACCCTGATTCAGTGTTATAGAAAATCAATTATTTGTGCCAAATAGGAGCAATTTTAATTCTCTACCCTAATTCAGTGTTATAGAAAATCATTGGGCTAATCTTAGGTTTAGCCCCTAAATCTGTGGATAGGCTGTGAGGATACTGACTCTCACTCTAGAGCTCTCACTTCCCTTCCTCTAAAGGCTAACGCTTGCTTTAGTTCTTAAACTCTAAGACCAAATTGGGGATTTTAGTCTGTCACCTTAAAATCTTCAATTCTACGCCCAACAATATATATATATTTTCCTATTTATTTTCACTCAACCCCCATGAACTTCACAATCCATGAAATTTGAATGTGGTTCCATTCTGTTGAGAATTACATCACCTTCTCGGGTTTTAATGTAATTACAACGAATTTTAACACTTTAACGGACTCTTATTGTAATGTAAATGAAGTGCAAGTAAGAATCATCACATTTATAATTGAAACTTCTTCATGCATGCATCCCAATATCCTAAACATGAATCATACTCATTACAAAAGAAAAGTAAAAGGAAAATAACGACATAATCTTTTCATGCCAGTATTTCCAAAAGAGGAGTAAGAGAAACACATCACAAAACACAAAGAAAACACAAAGAAAAATTTCATTAAATCAAAACAAATCCACTAGATAAGTGTTTATAAAATCATAAGATAATGATGAACACAATACTTAGCTTTTTCCCTTTGAAAGAAAGATGAAAATCTCTCTCACAAAGTCTCCCGCTGATCCATGCAATGCTAGAACATTCCCTTACAGATTCTCTCAAATTCCCCTCACCAATCTCTCCAAAAAGGTAGAAATTTATATTTCTACTCCTATTCTAAGATCTCTAAACATTCTCCACATTTTTCCACTCACACACACCATTTTTTCTGACATAAAAACACTCTATTATAGTGTAGGGATGAATTTCCCAAGAGATGTCTCAAACAACCTTCCAAAAAGCGTCCAAATACATTGAATCTTCTAGAAATTTGCCCAACGTAGCGTCCAAACCATCTTGGGAGCTGTCGGCGCCATTTTGGGTGTCGTCGGCACCATTTTCACATCGTTTTCTACACTGGCGCTGTCGACGCCGTCGACGCCCACCCTGTGCAGCTCCACAATTTTGCTTCGTTTGACTCCATTTTAGCTCTGTTTCGCCCCGTTTCAATTGTGTTGCGTTCCTAACAGATAGACCTATAGAATAAACATAAAAACAACCTTCCTCTAAAGTGTAATTTCATTCAAAAATGTGTGAGAAGTATAAAATAGATCAAACATAGAAAGACATATCGAAATGTGCAAGGACAATTTTCTTTCTTGCTCGTTTTTGCTCCAAATTGCACCGTTTTTGCTTCTTTTCTCCAAAACTTCATTTCTTGTTCTTGAAACTAAAAATATGCAAGATACTTTCCTTTAAAATGTAATATCATTAAAAATCATTAAAATTGAGTATAAAATATATATGAAAAAGTAGTCATTTTTTAGGCGTATCACACATAATAAAGTAAAATCCAATATGATTGTACCTTCTTCATTAATCATTCAAAAACCGTAGTCTTCATGAATATTTCTAAAATTTTCTACCACTCTATCAACTTGTTCGTTTAAATCTCTTTCCATAAAAACTCTTTCTTTAAGAGGTATCTTTTGTATTGATTCTCCTAAGTCATTCCATGTTTTTTTCAACTTATATCTAAAACTAATTGAGGAGCATGAGCATTTATAACATTAAAAATTTTAGTATCAACAACAATCTTTAGTGTTATAATTTTATCTCCAATTCTATTAATTTTTACAATATTATCTTTCAAACTCTTATCTATAATTATAGTTGCACAAGTTCTACTGCTACTCCTACCTGAATATTAATATTTAAAACCTCAGCTATCAACTTCTTATCCTTTTCTCCAACCTATTTAGTTTCTTGAATACATAAGATAATTATCTTTCCATGAACCATAATATCTGTTAATTTCATTAAATTGCCGGTGAGAGAATCTAATTCCAAAATCTTATCCTAATATTAGTTTTATGGACTAACTACTTTGTCTGCATCATTCTGTAATGTGAGAACCTATGCTTATTTGACACTACACCCCGGCGCCGTTGTAGCGGCCCTTGCACACTTTTTTACTGTATTCATGCTATACCGTCGACTACCTAACACAACCGTCAATTTTTTGCATTCGGAGCTTGAGACCGGACAATGATAGTGTTAAAATTAAGTTTTCCACTCTAAAAAAATCTTTAAAGTTAAGCTAGAGGCTGATTATTTTTAATACTTTAGTGTTAATAGTCCTTGATTACAAGCATTGAAGCTACCTCTATGTAGTATACTTTGTTCATTATACTAGTTGAGGTGAAGGATAAAAGTTGCAATATCGGATTAAAACTTTTATTAAAATAATAATTTATAATAAGACTTCTAAGAGATCTAAAAGCTTATCTTGATAATACTTTACAGACAACAATTGTAAGGTTCCTATAGTTCAAAGAAAAAAAAGTTAAAATTTTTAAGTACTTCAGGAACCAAAATTAAAACCATTATATTAGTTGATTCTTTAAAGATTATATTGTTAGATATATCATCAGGAGTTGCATTATCACTTTTTTGATTGGTTTATTGACTTTGATATATATAATTTGTTAAGTTTCCGATCCAAGGATATACACGACTTCTTATTGAAGTTTAAGTTCATATATGATGTTGGGCTCAATTTCAATTAAAGTTTAGAAATGATCTTATGGTCAAAACCTTTTTCAAGTTTAGGTCATCTCTTTCTCAATTTCATCATCTTATTTCAGTGTAGATTTCAGTGCAATTTTGAATATAACAAAATTGGATGTAGAGCCATATTATAACCATATATCATGTTGTACTTATAATATACAATTTAAAATTTATTCTTTAACTATTATTTAATAGAATCAACTATTGTCATATGTGATCTTTGTGCTGGTGTGGATTTGACAGGAATTANTTATAACCATATATCATGTTGTACTTATAATATATAATTTAAAATTTATTCATTAACTATTATTTAATAGAATCAACTATTGTCATATGTGATCTTTGTGCTGGTGTGGATTTGACAGGAATTAGTGGCGATGCTAATGATTCTTGTTAGACATATTGGACATAGGTGCAAGGTCCTAAAATGATTGTTGTAATATTCTAAACCTCTATAGTTTTGTCTAAAGCTACATCAAATAGATTTGGAGAATTATAGCTCAATTCAAGTTTAATTTCTTTTCTAAAACTTTAATGAAATAAAAAAGTTAAACAAAGTGATCTAAAGGAAAATAATATTTGGCAGTAGTCTATCAAAGTACGCCATAGTTACCTTTCTTAAGGTTTTATATTAATAATGCAATTGGTTTTCTTAGTCGTTGAAACAACAGTATTTATACTTTGCACCATATTTAGGAAGATTTATGTACATACCACTCAATTTGTATGTATTTACATATCTAACAGTCTTTCCTTATGCATGAAAAATGTGCATTTCCATTTTTTAACAGTTAAAAAGTTGGTATTTTTGATATGATATGAAATATTTGTGTGATATAAATGTAATAACTAAAGTTTAGGTGTNAGTTACCTTTCTTAAGGTTTTATATTAATAATGCAATTGGTTTTTTTAGTCGTTGAAACAACAGTAATATTTATACTTTGCCCCATATTTAGGAAGATTTATATACATACCGCTCAATTCCTATGTATTTACATATCTAACAGTCTTTCCTTATGAATGAAAAATGTGCATTTCATTTTTTAACAGTTAAAAAATTGGTATTTTTGATATGATATGAAATATTTGTGTGATATAAATGTAATAACTAAAGTTTAGGTGTTAGATATGTATAAAAATAGGAATTGGGTGGTATGTATGTAAAGTGCCCCTTATTTTATTTTAAGCTATCCATCCAATTTCAAAATACCTTCGGATTATGCCTCCCAACTGGTTGCTTGATTTTTACATGCACATCTTATATTGATAGATTCTTCATTTTATAATTTAAAAGTATAATATGAAGTCACATCAAAATCATTGAAATGATATCCTGCCCCTTATCATTGAAATGATATCCCAGTGGATACAAAGTCATATTAGTACCAACTACAAATTTCTAAGAACCCAACTTCTCTGGAATGACATCAAAATCATGCTCACTGTATCTCCTGAAACCACTCAAAATATCAGTAAAACACAACAACCACAGGATCAATATATTGAAGAAATATTCAACAAAACTACAGCAGCCGCCACAATTGCAGGAATTGTCAAACATTGCAGAATAAATTTTAATCAACGTTTCTGGATTAGTGTGTTTGCTGCTCTTGGGTTTCTGTTACTCTTCTTCTTCCCCTTTCTTTAAGCTAGGNCCCATATTTAGGAAGATTTATATACATACCACTTAATTTGTATGTATTTACATATCTAACAGTCTTTCCTTATGCATGAAAAATGTGCATTTACATTTTTTAACAGCTAAAAAGTTGGTATTTTTGATATGATATGAAATATTTGTGTGATATAAATGTAATAACTAAAGTTTAGGTGTTAGATATGTATAAAAATAGGAATTGGGTGGTATGTATGTAAAGTGCCCCTTATTTTTATTTTAAGCTATCCATCCAATTTCAAAATACCTTCGGATTATGCTTCCGAACTAGTTGCTTGATTTTTACATGCCCATCTTATACTGATAAATTCTTCATTTTATAATTTAAAAATATAATATAAATAGTAGCCCCTTATCATTGAAATGGTATCCCTGTGGATACAAAGTCACATTAGTACCAACTACAAATTTCTAAGAACTCAACTTCTCTGGAATCACATCAAAATCCAGTAAAACCCAACAACCACAGGGTCATTATGTTGAAGAAATACTCAACAAAACTACAGCAGCAGCCACAATTGCAGGAATTGTCAGAAGATCCAAGTCATCTTATTATCAAAATTGATTTAGCTTTCATGTTTGACTTTGTGATTTATTAGTATGTAATCTGAAGTGATTTTAGCTTTAACTGTCAACATAAGCTTGCCCTTAAATCTAACCATCTCCAACATTATTTTTTATTGTCTCCTGCAAGTTTTGATTTCTTGTTCTCAATCACTATTATTCACCATGAGATTGATGACATTTACATCCTTTTGGTTGTCCAATTTCTTAGTCTTCTTAAGAAAAATTTTAATTTACAATATAAATACGGATCCCGTATATTTTTATTGATTATAAGTGGGGTATAACTGTATAGGGTGATTTCTAAACTAAAGAAGCTTCCTGCAGAAAACAGTTTAAAGCAGGGCATATGAGTGTTGACCTCATTTTCGATGAGGTCTAATTTTTTCTCCTAGAATCTAGTATCTAGCCTTAGGACTTTCCTATTGACTATCTTAGAGGACTAGTGATGGGAACCATCCTTTTAGAAACAAACCACCTCGTGAATCTTTTTGCGAGACTTCATATGAGTGGTCCCAAGAATTCAACTCTTAGCTGCAAGGGCTAAGGACCAGCATGTGGAGGCCCAAAAAGAGTTTCCCTAGGGACATCCATTGTAACTTTCGCACATTCACGCACACAAATGTCACAATTCACATATTTGAGCATACAAATATCATAATTTCTGTCACTTACACCTGTAAAAGCTTCACAATTATTTGAAACGTAAATCAATTTTTGAAACGTAAATCAATTTTTGAAACAATCGATTATGGGCCAAAATTTAAAGAAAATTGAATTTAATGCATTTTTGGCTCGATTGTCGACGAAGATGTCCGAACAACCCCGGATGACAGAACAGACTGCGCCGACGCGTCCGGAACATTGATTTTACCCAGGGAAGATATCCACTTTGCTAGGGTTCCGAGCATAAATAAACTGCACGCTAATTAATATACTTAAATAATATAATAAAATAAAATAATAAAATAATAAATCCTTATTTTAAATCCTATTTCACCTAAACCGCGCATGCAGCCTCCCCTCCCTTCTACCCAGTCGCAGCCCCATCGAAGCCCTGACTCGCCCCCCTCTCTTCCAATTCTCTAGCCCTAGCAGGTGGCTAAGCCCGATCCCTTTCTCTCCCACGGTCGGCCGCACCTGGCCGACCCTTCCTCTCACCTAGTCCGCTTGCTCTCTTTCTCCCTAAATGCTCCCCCTCCCCTCCCATCTCCTTCCTTGCCTATAAAATCCCTACCTAGGCTAAGTTCTTTGGTTGTTGGAATATTGGCAAGGCGGAGGTGCTGGAAATCGTTTCTGGATTAGTGTGTTTGCTGCTCTTGGGTTTCTGTTACTCTTCTTCTTCCCCTTTCTTTAAGCTAGGCAAGGTATGTGTGGCTTATCTTCCTCTTTAAGTTAATGATTTCTCTCTTCTTTTTGTAGCTGCAGCTTTATTTTTTTTTTCCTTAGCTACCTGTCACTGTTGTTTGCTGGTTGGATTTGTTCTAGCCCTATTGCTTCTCTTGGCTAAGTAAAAAAAAAAAAAAGAAAGAAAAAAAAAGAGAGAGGAAGGGAAAGAAAGAAAGGAGTGTTGGGTGGAATGTATGCTTGCATAATCTTACATATAGAATGATGTTTTGGAGCTGCCTTTGCCCCCTTACTTGCCCCTTATATCATTGATTTTGCTGGAATATATTGAAATGTGGCAGAAATTCTATGTTGACATGTTTAGAATGATGTTTTGGGGTTGCCTTTGCCCCTTACTTGCCCCTTTACTTCGCTGTTTTTGCTGGAACATATTTAAGTATGACGAAGTTCATCTTGGCATGTTTAGGGTGATGTTTTGGGGCCACTTTTGCTTCTTACCTGCCCTCTATTTCACGGTTTTATTAATATACATGGTTGAATGTACGGGAAACTCTGTAGTAGCATGCTTAGGGCATTATTTTGGATCCTTTTAAAATGCATCTCTTAGTGTTGTTTATGGCCTGTTGTGGATGCTTCCTTCCCTTACACGTGGCTACAGTTGTTTCCTGTTATTAGGATTTTGCCTCTCTTCCCCCTCTCTCTGTTACCTCAATTTGGGAATTGTTGGTGTCTTCCTTTGGTCATTTAGGAGACTATCCCATTGTTGTCCTCATTTGGTACTTCCTGTTAACTTTGGGAAGAGGCTTAAGTGTTGAAATTTTTTTTTTGTTTCTTCTTGAAATGTGGGTATGTTAGAGGTTTTAAACTAGCTTTTGGAAATAATTTTACATGCAGTTTTGAGGGTTGTTCCATCATTTATTATTTTTCTATTTCAAATGGATCAATCCCTCCTCTCTCTCATACAATTTTTCTTCTTTTCTATTCTTGCTTCTTGGTTTGATTTAGGCATTTATTTTTGAAACATAAGCGCTCATATATAGCCGTCACTATATTTGAACCATCAAGCAAGGCTGTAAGTTGGATGGTTACGAGATTTGAGGACAATGATGAAAAATACATCTAGGTATGTGTGAGAAGTTCTAGCACAATCATAACCTAGTGACCTTGAGGAAATGAAAGATTGACAGTACCTCCTTTCTAATACTTAGTAAAAGGTTATCCCTTGATTTTATAGACAGTTGGAAGTTCCAGCCTGACAATATGACTGACTCATTCACTTTCTAAGTTATGAAAATTTCCTTAAATATAAAAATATATATATGCATTCATAATTAGTTAAAAAAAAATCTTTTAAGTGCATGACAAATAAAATCTCTTTTGAGAAATAAAATCTTTTTTGAATATATATATATATATATATATTTGAAAATTCACAGGTTAGTCGTATGAACCAGGTTAGGAATTATCCTTTCTGTGACTGTTAGGCCGACTACCTTTTACTTAGTGTTGGATCACACATACATGACTCCACCCCGACCTGAATGCTTACGGTTTCCTTCGATGTTTCGTGCATTTCCTATGATTTTCTTTGAATTTTCGTGTATCACTTGTAATTTTCATCGAGTTTTCTGTGTGATACATTGTCATTTGTTCTTCTTACATAAATGTTCGATTGTCTTGCATGTTACATCTTCTGTTATGCTCATTCATTTCTATATGCAATGCAAACTTTTGCAACAACGACAAAGACCTCCAGGTACACATGTTTATTTTATTTATTGCATTTTACTGCCTTTTTTCTTTTATAATAATTTTTATTTATTTATTTTATATTGCATTTCTTTACCACGCTATTATGGTTCCTTTATTCTTATACTTGCTTATTAAGTTCGCAAAACCTTTAAGATAAAAAAAATAAAAAAAATCAAATTGTTGCCTAGTTTAGGAGATACACAACATTAAGTCACCAACTTAACAATATTGCACGCTCACATATAAGACACTAAACTTGAAACTGCTACTGCATGGGGCTTGGAGTAAACATTATGGGCAGCACGATGAGGATGCGAGCGAAGGACTTCTGCAGAAGAATCAAGACTACAACAGATCCACATCAGCTAAACCTTCTTCTAGAATAAATAACATAACTCATTGGACTTCAAGGTGGTCTTCTTAGTGCGACATGAATCCTCATCTCATCTTTTAGGCTTATGTATAATCCTGTTGTGCAATATAAGTTCTAACATCTTTTAGGATTCCGAGGTTGTCGTGCGGTATGACGTAAACCCTTCTATCTTCCTAGGCTTGTACGATCGGATATCGTGCGAGTGTAAGCCATAAATAATAAAATTGACAGGATTGAAACTCTAAATAATATCATTTCAAAGTCATAAAGTCAAATACTAGGATAGTTGGGAAGTCACCGGGGCTTTCCTCGGATCCGTGACATCCCATACTTTTCGTTCCTCTGGACTCTTAAAATAATTATTCTTCTTTGAGTCATTCTCTTTTGATTTTCCTATGTCCAATCTTGGAAACCTAAACTTTGAGAATATTGATGATAGAACCACTGATCTTAATCGAGAGTTTTCTTAAGTGCCCCAATTATTTAAGATGTAATTAACTATAGGAGATTGCCTCTAAAGGGAACAAAGAACCCATGTAAAATAAATCTTATCTAATCTTTATATTAGGTAGAGGAACTTGTTGGTCACACTTAAAAATATCTCGCAGATCAAACAAATGTTTCACTCTTTAGTTCAGGTGGTTAAGTTTACTACAAGTGATATGTTTGTCATTTAGGATAATTTATTACTTGCTGTATCACGCTCAACTATCTAAACTATCGAATATGTGAGATTTATTTGATCTCATTTGTTTCAAAATTAAAATATTATTTTCAAAAACCAAAATCACCTATATATTTATTAAAACTATTTTCAAATCTAAAATATTTTCGAATTAAAGGCCGACAATGAGCCAAAGCAAAGTCATGTTGGTATCAAAATTAGTTTAGTTAACCTATTTTAGCGAGGAAGGTGAAATTAATATGCAATTAAATCCATTAATTTAGATCCTGTTGCTTTTTTCTCGGTTGATTTGTCCTTACCCTACCAGAGAAATGCAGATTACTGTTAACATATCTTAAAAAAGTCACAATTTTGAACAAGGAAAGAAATCAACTAGTATATATGGAGCAATGTTACTGTGTGAGAGATTTTCTTAATATTAGCAAACATAAAAATTTCGGGATTATTAATATATATAATAGCTATGAGTTTTGAATTATTAATTATCTTTACCGATTTTGACTTTGGTAATTTTTTTATTTGGCGAAAAAGTGCTTTAGGAACTGCCACATTTTTTCATCAGGATTGCATGACGAATGATTAAAATTACAAGTATTAAGATATTTGTATATAAAGTACAATAAACTTCTTTTGTAGTTCAAATTTACAAACTCATTTTTTTTCCTAAAGGTATAATTATATTGACTAATATTTTTTGATAAAATATCCTTCTAGTTTGATCATTTTGTTACCCTCTTGGCCCAATAATTCACCGAGAGCCTTTGAAGCAAATTTTTTTTTTCTTTTTATCATCGACACGGTGTTATCACTTTTTTCTTTTGTGGATTTACATTTTCCATGCAATTTACGCCATTTGTGTCCTATATATTTTCTTTACCTTTACCCTTAGGAATTACATGCTCGTTAAGCAGTTTTGAATGAGTAGGTATTTTAATGTGGAAAGTGATAATGTTATATAAAAAAAATCTCAATTCTTTCATGCTGGTGGATATTGTCTTGTAAATACTCAAATGTCAACCTTTTTTGTTTATATTTTCTGCTATTTTACACATGTTTTGCAGGCTTGTCATATATCTGGGAGGACTTATTGGATGCTAATACAATTTATTTTTTATAACTGCATAACGAAAGTTCGCAATGGATGACAAGGATACAGTTGACTTCACCTTTTGCAAGGTAAGTTGAGTTCTACAAACTGTTATGTATAGGATATTTTTATTGTTCTTTTAATTCTATATGGTTGATTCTAGGTGAGAACAATGACTCTCCGTCACGGAAGACATAATCTGTATTGGCTTTAACCTGAGATACCTTTTTTCTCTGTCAAAACCTTTTCATTTTGATACTATATATTGGCCAAATTTATTGGTATGCAAATAAAAATAATTAATAAAGTGATTTGGCAATTGCTTTCTTTGTTTTTTTTAGTCCTATGAATAATGGCCGCCCATTATGCAGGGTATATAAAAGAGAGTGGATGACAAAGTCTTATTTTTTTCTTAATCTGAGAAGAATATTCTGGCGTTTAAGAAAATTTTAGCAAAAGTGAACCACAATTACTCTTATAACTTATGTTAGTCAAACTTTTGAGTATTTATGAAAAGTTAATAAAACACTAATTGATATGAACTTGCGTTTCTCTTATTCTTAAGTGTCAGGATCGTGTATTCTGGATGAATATAAAAATTCGGGCACTAGCACATTTTTCTCTTTAATGAGTTGAATATAAGCAAGGAAGATTTACATACAAACCGCTCGATACCTATATATTTACATATCCGACATCTAAACTTCCATTTTTACATAAATGCTACCTTTTCTATGCTTGAAAAGGTGTCTTTTCTATTTCAAAGTTAAAATGATGATAACTTTTTATGTGATTTGAAAGATTTGGGTGTTACCTGTAAATAACTTAGGGTTGGGTGGTATGTATGTAAATGCCCCTATAAGCAATTTTTAAGACTGCATGGTCTTAGTGATACTGGAGTTAACCCAAACCATGACACAGAAATATGAATATTATTGCTTACTTAATTAAAGTTACAATGAAGACTCAAAATAAAAGAAGATAATAACACAAAACAAAGTTGTTGGACATATATGTGTTTCTAAATCCATCTTGCTTGGTCCTTCAATCAAACTACTAAGGTCTTTCTAATAAGAAGTGGCTGACATCCATTGGGACCACGTCACACCACACCTGGTCCGGGAGCTGGCCTCTGATCGAAAACTCTGTCAGGCATCTCCGGTTGATGCTGGCCCAATTCTCCTTTTTTAGCCACGTTAGTGAATATGTCTGGGAATGCCTATGTGTCACCAGCCATAATTTTTCTACCATCTGAGTTGATACCATGTTCTTGCTGCTACCCCATCGATGATAAGACTGCATACCTGTCCGTTCACTGTGCAACAGGTGTAGAAAATATTTTGGAGAAGTTAAAGTGGATCACTCATGTCTTTAACCTGTATAATCCGTCGAATCACAAGTGCTTCTACCTCATCGGGTCGAAGTTGATATACCTCACCTTATTCCTGAGCTTTTTGCTTCTCTCCAATCTCTTTCTTGGCGCCTTGCTCAATACAAGATACAACATTGCTCGTCGAGCAACTGGAGGCTATGTGCCCAATCCCATGACATTTGAAGCATTTTCTGGCAGGTACTATTGTTGGCTTCTTCTCATTGGGGGTGGCTTTGTCCGTATATGAATCAATTTTCTCAACTCCCCGCGGCGTGCTCCTGATGGTGCCCCCAATTGTGTGACTGCTTGATTGGTGGTGGTTGTTTGCCCTGCTTCTGTTGCCTCTCCACCTTTAATGCAAACCACCCAAGATATTCATCTATCGTATTCTTCTCTGGCTCCGTCATCTCGTACTTTAGCTGTAAGTGATCGAATTGGGTTGTGAACTCCTCTACTGAAAATTTCCTCTACTGTAAGTTTTGGAGTTTCGGGAACATATCTTGGAGATTGTGGGGTAAGAGGTACTTATGCATTGCTTTCTTCATCTTCTTTCATCTTTTAATCTTCTCACTGTCTTATCTTTTCCTCGGTTTCTGCACATTCTCCCACGATAAGGAAGCGCTCTTCTTCAGTTTGATGGCGGCTAGCTTGACCCGTCTATCGTCTGACAGCTTATACTCAAATATTCGCTCAACAGATTGTAGCCAATCTAGGAATTCATCGGGATCCATGCCTCCTTCAAACTCGAGTAAGTCCACCTTGACTCCACAGTCTTTGTGTCCTCCAAATGACATATTCTCTCGTAAATTCTCCCTATAGGAATTCATCAGGTTGCTATATAAGATTTTAATTTTGCAATTCTTTGTTTCATATAGCAAATCTAATAAAGAGTAGTTAGCTGAGTATTCTTCTATGTCAATCTTTGCACACATATATATATGTTTATATATTTTTTAAAAAAGCCCAAGGGCTAATATATTAAAATGTAAAAGATACAGATAGGTTATACGAGAGGGCCCAAAAAAGACACCCTACCCACATATGATACAACACACAAAAATCCCAAAAAAAGAAAAGATACATGTAAGACCAAAAACCACCAAAACGCTTAAAAAGTTAGGAATGACCCAATTTAGTCATGTCTCTGCCTCTAGTTCTAGAAAGGGAGCCAGCTAATAAATTGGTGAGTTGCGTGTCATTACCCGAAGTAACCAGTGTATCATTTATTAGATTCCTGAGCTCAAGTAGATCTATATTCTTCTTCTTTCTCCTGGATGTATAAATATGCCATTCCTCATTCGAAGACTGACTCATCTAATTAGTGTGTTGGTCAACAGATTGTCGGGCATGTATAAGCTGATGAGTCACTTGTGCCTAACAAAAGGTAATGACTTGCTCATTTGGATGAGGTGGTGGAACCGCGGTAGAACGATTGCCAACCGTTGTAACTACAATAGGTTCTAGTTTATGTGAAGTATGAATTATCGCCTCTGCACCAAATAGTTCCTGAAGATGAGGAGCTGCAAGACTCTCTTGATTATTGGTCCAAACATTGTCCTTTGTAGGTAAGGAACCTTGAGTATTGTTTTCAATAAGGTTTGAATGTGTAGGTTGCCCAGCAGAGCCATCCGACAACACATCAATCGCAGAAACAAAAACAATATTGTTAGGGGGGTCCCCAGGGGCAATTAAATCATACATCAATTCCTATCTTGTGGTAATTTCTTTCACAAGTGGAGTAGATGTGTCCAGAGCAGTGGTGTTAGACTCATCCTTATGAACTTGAGCTTTAGATTTCAAGTTAGGATGGAGCCTATGATATTTGTCAAGGGTATGCCCAAACATTTTACAGTGGATACAATCAAAAGGTATATGTTTCATGACAATTTGTTGTCAATATCCATTATGTGTTGTGTCCAACCAGACTTTTGTAATATCAGGTGAAGTGATATCTCTTTCCACAAGTATTCTGATAACAGAAGGTTTGGTTAGATTAAATGTGGGTAGATCTATCTTTATAGGATCCCAAAATATGATCCTAATAGAGTAGAGTACCTGATGATTAAAAAAATGCAGCTTGAGACTAGGTAAACTAAACCTTACTGGTCATTGGGTACAATAAAAAAGTCTATATTCCATGACAATTTGTTGTCAATATCCATTATGTGTTGTGCCCAGCCAGACTTCTATAATATCAGGTGAAGTGGTATCTCTTTCCACAAGTATTCTAACTGAAGGCCTGGTTAGATTAAAGGTGGGTAGATCTAACTTCATAAGATTCCCAAATATGATCCCAATAGAGTAGAGTACCTGATGATTAAAAAAATGTAGTTTGAGATTAGGTAAACTAAACCATACTGGTACAGCGTGAGGTTCATGGTTTGGGTCAAAATCAGGAGACCACTTGAGTAACTTCATTGACTTTTCTGCAATGTTAAGATATTTTTTAGAGAAAATCCTAGCGTAGACTTGAGTTATGGTTAATTGAATCAACACATGTCTCCCATCAAAGGACTCACTTTTAACTTACCTACTAGTTTTAGATCATCAAATTTCTTTCTGACAACTTCCATAAGTGGGTTCCCCCATCAAAATTTTTCAATAAGAGCGAACTTGCATTTCTCAATCAAGGTTGAAATTTCTAAATAAGAGAAAAAGAGTTCTGTTTTCTCACATTTTCTACTCGACTTCTTAACAAAAGGGCAGTCACACACACACACACAGATATATATATATATATATATCGACAAGCGGATAATTTTATTAGCTTAATTTTTCATTGTTGTGAAAACCGGACCAGACATCAAACCGGAAGATGAAAATCTTCAATGTTCATTGGTTTGACCAGAGTTGAACCGAATGACGTAATAAATATAAAATTTATTAAATTTGATTTAAATAATACAATAATAATTTAATATTATAAATATAAATAAATAATAAATTCTTTTTAGTACATCTACAACAGAGCCATCAAGCTCTCTCCATATGTGCAGCTAGCCCCATTCCCAAAAAAATTCTTAATAATAAAAAAANGACCCTTAGTGTTGGATCACACATACATGACTCCACCCCGATCTGAATGCTTACGGTTTCCTTCGATGTTTTGTGCATTTCCTACGATTTTCTTTGAATTTTCGTGGATCACTTGTAATTTTCATCGAGTTTTCTGTGTGATACGTTGTCATTTGTTCTTCTTACATAAACACACGATTTTCTTGCCTGTTAAATCTTCTGTTATACTCGTTCATTTCTATATGCAATGCAAACTTTTGCAGCGGCGACAAAGACCTCCAGTTACACATGTTTATTTTATTTATTGTATTTTACTGACTTTTTCTTTTACAATAATTTTATATTTATTTATTTTATACTGCATTTCTTTACCACGCTATTATGGTTCCTTTATTCTTATACTTGCTTATTAAGTTCGCAAAACCTTTAAGATAAAAAAAAATGAAAAAACAAACAGTTGCCTAGTTTAGGAGATACACAACATTAAGTCACCAACTTAACAATATTGCACGCTCATATATAAGACACTAAATTTGAAACTGCTATTGCATGGGGCTTGGAGTAAACATTATGGGCAACACGATGAGGATGCGAGCAAATGACTTCTGCAGAAGAATCAAGACTACAACAGATCCACATCAGCTAAACCTTCTTCTAGAATAAATAACATAACTCATTGGACTTCGAGGTGGTCTGTTTAGTGCGACATAAATCCTCATCTCATCTTTTAGGCTTTTGTATAATTCTGTTGTGTAATATAAGTTCTAACATCTTTTAGGATTTCGAGGTTGTCATGTCGTATGAAGTAAACCCTTCTATCTTCCCAGGCTTGCACGATTGGATATCGTTCAAGTGTAAGCCATAAATAATAAAATTGGCAGAATTGAAACACTAAATAATATCATTTCAAAGTCATAAAGTCAAACACTAGGATAGTTGGGAAGTCAACGTGGCTTTCCTCGGATCTGTGACATCTCCTACTTTTCGTTTCTTTGGAGTTTTAAAATAATTGTTCTTCTTTGAGTCATTCTCTTTTGATTTTCCTATGTCCAACCTTGGAAACCTAAACTTTGAAAATATTGATGATAGAATCACTAATCTTAATCGAGAGTTTTCTTAAGTGACCTCAATTATTTAAGATATAATTAACTATAGGAGATTGCCTCTAAAGGGAACAAAGAACCCACGTAAAATAAATCTTATCTAATTTTTATATTAGGATGGGAAACTTGTTGGCACACATAAAAATATTTTACAAATCAAACAAATGTTACACTCTTTAGTTCAGGTGGTTAAGCTTACTACAAGTGATATGTTTGTCATTTAGGATAATTTATTACTTGTTGTATCACACTCAACTATCTAAACTATCGAATATGTGAGATTTATTTGATCTCATTTGTTTCAAAATTAAAATATTATTTTCAAAAATCAAAATCACCTATATATTTATTAAAACTATTTTCAAATCTAAAATATTTTCGAATTAACGGCTGACAATGAGCCAAAGCAAAGTCATGTTGGTATCAAAATTAGTTTAGTTAACCTATTTTAGCGAGGAAAGTGAAATTAATATGCAATTAAATCCATTAATTTAGATCCTGTTGCCTTTTTCTCGGTTGATTTGTCCGTACCCTACCAGAGAAANACCGACAATGAGCCAAAGCAAAGTCATGTTTGTATCAAAATTAGTTTAGTTAACCTATTTTAGCGAGGAAGGTGAAATTAATGTGCAATTAAATCCATTAATTTAGATCCTGTTGCCTTTTTCTCGGTTGATTTGTCCGTACCCTACCAGAGAAANAAAGAAAAAAAGAAATTGCTTCAAAGGCCCATGGTGAATTATTGGGCCAAGAGGGTAACAAAATGATCAAAGTAGAAGGATATTTTATCAAAAAATATTAGTCANAAATTATTAATTATGTTTACCGATTTTGACTTTGGTAATATTTTTATTTGGCGAAAAAGTTAGGAACTGCCACATTTTTTCATCAGGNTGGGATTATTAATATATATAATAGCTATGAGTTTTAAATTATTAATTATCTTTACCGATTTTGACTTTGGTAATATTTTTATTTGGCGAAAAAGTTAGGAACTGCCACATTTTTTCATCAGGATTGCATGACGAATGATTAAAATTACAAGTATTAAGATATTTGTATAATAAGTACAATACACTTCTTTTGTAGTTCAAATTTACAAACTCATTTTTTTTCCTAAAGATATAATTATATTGACTAACATTTTTTGATAAAATATCCTTCTACTTTGATCATTTTGTTACCCTCTTGGCCCAATAATTCACCGAGGGCCTTTGACTCAATTTCTTTTTTTCTTGTTATCATCGACATGGTGTTATCACTATTTTCTTTTGTGGATTTACATTTTCCATGCAATTTACGCCATTTGTGTTTTGTATATTTTCTTTACCTTTACCCTTAGGAATTACATGCTCGTTAAGCAGTTTTGAATGAGTAGGTATTTTAATNCCTGTATATTTTCTTTACCTTTACCCTTAGGAATTACATGCTTGTTAAGCAGTTTTGATTGAGTAGGTATTTTAATGTGAAAAGTGATAATGTTATATAAAAAAAATCTCAATTCTTTCATGCTGGTGGATATTGTCTTGTAAATACTCAAATGTCAACCTTTTTTGTTTATTTTTTCTGCTATTTTACACGTGTTTTGCAGGCTTGTCATATATCTGGGAGGACTTATTGGATACTAATACAATTTATTTTTTATAACTGCATNTTCTTGTAAATACTCAAATGCCAACCTTTTTTGTTTATATTTTGTGCTATTTTACACATGTTTTGCAGGCTTGTCATATATCTGGGAGGACTTATTGGATACTAATACAATTTATTTTTTATAACTGCATNAAGTATTTAGCTGAGTATTCTTTTATGTCAATCTTTGCATATATATATATATATATATGTTTATATTTTTTTTAAAAAAAGCCAAGGGCTAATATATTAAAATGGAAAAGATACAGATAGGTTATACGAGAGGGCCCAAAAAAGACACCCTACCCACATGGTACAACACACAAAAATCTCAAAAAAAGAAAAGATACATGTAAGACCAAAAACTAAAACCACCAAAACTCGTAAAAAGTTAGGAACGACCCAATTTAGTCATGCCTTTGCCTCTAGTTCTAGAAAGAGAGCCAGCTAACAAATTGGTGAGTTGCGTGTCATTACCTGAAGTAACCAGTGTATCATCTATTAGATTCCCGAGCTCAAGTAGATCTATATTCTTATTCTTTCTCCTGGATGTGTAAATATGTCATTCCTCATTCGAAGACTGACTCATCTGATCAGTGTGTTGGTTAACAGATTGTCGGGCATGTATAAGCTGATGAGTTACTTGTGCCTAACAAATAGTAATGACACTTGTGCCTAACAAATAGTAATGACTTGCTTATTCGGATGAGGTGGTAGAACCGCACTAGAACGATTGCCAACCGTCGTAACTACAATAGGTTCTAGTGTATGTGAAGTATGAATTATCGCCTTTGCACCAAATACTTCTTGAAGATGAGCAGCTGCAAGACTCTCCTGATTATCGGTCCAAACATTATTCTTTGTAGGTAAGGAACATTGAGTATTGTTTTCAATAAGGTTTGAATATGTAGGTTGCCCAGCAGAGCCATCCGACAACACTTCAATCGCAGAAACAAAAACAATATTGTTAGGGGGGTCCCCAGGGGCAGTTAAATCATACATCAATTCCTATCTTGTGGTAATTTCTTCCACAAGTGGAGTAGATGTGTCCAGAGCAGTGGTGTTAGACCCATCCTTATGAACTTCAGCTTTAGATTTCAAGTTAGGATGGAGCCTATGATATTTGTCAAGGGTATGCCCAAACATTTTACAGTGGATACAATAAAAAGGTCTATGTTCAATGACAATTTATTGTCAATATCCATTATGTGCTGTGTCCTGCCAGACTTCTGTAATATCAGGTGAAGTGATATCTCTTTCCACAATATTCTGATAACAGAATGCCTGGTTAGATTAAAGGTGGGTAGATCTATCTTTATGGGATCCCAATAGAGTAGAGTACCTGATGATTAAAAAAATGCAGCTTGAGACTAGGTAAACTAAATCATACTGGTCAGTGGGTACAATAAAAAGGTCTATGTTCCATGACAATTTGTTGTCAATATCCATTATGTGTTGTGTCCAGCCAGATTTCTATAATATCAGGTGAAGTTGTATCCATTTCCACAAGTATTCTAACAGAAGGCCTGGTTAGATTAAATGTGGGTAGATCTAGCTTCATAAGATCCCCAAATATGATCCCAACAGAGTAGAGTACTTGATGATTAAAAAAATGCATCTTGAGATTAGGTAAACTAAACCATACTGGTACAACGTGAGGTTCATGGTTTGGGTCAAAATCAGGAGACCACTTGAGTAACTTCATTGACTTTTCTGCAATGTTAAGATATTTTTTAGAGAAAATCCTAGCGTAGCCTTGAGCTATGGTTAACTGAATCAACACAAGTCTCCCATTGAAGGACTCACTTTCGACTTGCCTACTAGTTTGAGATCATCAAATTTCTTTCTGACAACTTCCATAGGTGGGTTCCCCCATCGAAATTTTCCAATAAGAGCGAACTTGCATTTCTCAATCAAGGTTGAAATTTCTAAATAAGAGAAAAGAGTGTTGTTTTCTCACATTTTCTACTTGACTTCTTAACAAAAGGGCGCGCACACACACACACACACACATTTCTAAATAAGGTGGAAATCTTCAATGTTCATTGGTTTGACCAGAGTTGAACCGAATGACGTAATAAATATAAAAATTAATTAAATTTGATTTAAATAATACAATAATAATTTAATAANCCTTACTTGCCCCTTATATCATTGATTTTGCTGGAATATATTTAAATGTGGCAGAAATTCTATGTTGACATGTTTAGAATGATGTTTTGGGGTTGCCTTTGCTCCTTACTTGCCCCTTTACTTCGCTGTTCTTGCTGGAACATTTAAGTATGACGAAGTTCATCTTGGCATGTTTAGGGTGATGTTTTGGGGCCACTTTTGCTTCTTACCTGCCCTCTATTTCACGGTTTTATTAATATACATGGTTGAATGTACGGGAAACTCTGTAGTAGCATGCTTAGGGCATT
>JXCR01149078.1:369538-386064 GCA_002079205.1 Phalaenopsis hybrid cultivar
TAAAAAAAATCTCAATTCTTTCATGCTGGTGGATATTGTCTTGTAAATACTCAAATGTCAACCTTTTTTGTTTATTTTTTCTGCTATTTTACACGTGTTTTGCAGGCTTGTCATATATCTGGGAGGACTTATTGGATACTAATACAATTTATTTTTTATAACTGCATAACGAAAGATCGCAATGGATGACAAGGATACAGTTGACTTCACCTTTTGCAAGGTAAGTTGAGTTCTACGAACTATTATGTATAGGATATTTTTATTGTTCTTTTAATTCTATATGGTTGATTCTAGGTGAGAACAATGACTCTCCGTCACGGAAGACATAATCTGTATTGTCTTGAACCTGCGATACCTTTTTTCTCTGTCAAAACCTTTTCATTTTGATACTATATATTGGCCAAATTTATTGGTATGCAAATAAAAATAATTAATAAAGTGATTTGCCAATGGCTTTCTTTGTTTTTTTAGTCCTATGAATAATGGCCGCCCATTATGCAGTGTATATAAAAGAGAGTGGATGACAAAGTCTTATTTTTTTCTTAATCAGAGAAGAATTTTCTGGCGTTTAAGAAAATTTTAGCAAAAGTGAACCACAATTACTCTTATAACTTATGTTAGTCAAACTTTTGAGTATCTATGAAAAGTTAATAAAACACTAATTGATATGAACTTGTCGTTTCTCTTATTCTTAAGTGTCAGGATCGTTTATTCTGGATGAATATAAAAATTCGGGCACTAGCACATTTTTCTTTTTAATGAGTTGAATATAAGCAAGGAAGATTTACATACAAACCTCTCAATACCTATATATTTACATATCCGACATTCAAACTTCCATTTTTACATAAATGCTACCTTTTCTATGCTTGAAAAGGTGTCTTTTCTATTTCAAAGTTAAAATGATGGTAATTTTTTATGTGATTTGAAAGATTTGGGTGTTACCTGTAAATAACTTAGAGTTGGGTGGTATGTATGTAAATGCCCCTTTAAGTAATTTTTATGAATGCATGGTCTTAGTGATACTGGAGTTAACCCAAACCATGATACAAAAATATGAATGTTATTGCTGACTTAATTAAGGTTACAATGAAGACTCAAAATAAAAGAAGATAATAACACAAAACAAAGGTGTTGGACATATATGTGTTTCCGAATCCATCTTGCTTAGTCCTTCAATCAAACTACTAAGGTCTTTCTATTAAGAAGTGGTTGACATCCATTGGGACCACGTCACACCACACCCGGTCCTGGAGCTGGCCTCTAATCAAAAACTCTGTTAGGCATCTCCGGTTGATGCTGGCCCAATTCTTCTTTTTTAGCCACGTTAGTGAATATGGCTGGGAATGCCTCTGTGTCACTAGTCACAATTTTTCTACCATCTGAGTTGATGCCATGTACTTGCTGCTACACCATCGATGATAAGACTGCATACCTGTCCGTTTACTTTGCAGCAGGTGTAGAAAATATTTTGGAGAAGCTAAAGTGGATCACTCATGTCTTCAACCTGCATAATCCGTCGAATCACAAGTGCTTCTACCTCATCGGGTCGAAGTTGATATACCTCACCTTGTTCCTGAGCTTTCTGCTTCTCGCCAATCTCTTTCTTGGCGCCTTGCTCAGTAAAAGATACAACATTGTTCTTCGGGCAGCTGGAGGCTATGTGCCCAATCTCATGGCATTTAAAGCATTTTCTGGCAGGTACTATTGTTGGCTTCTTCTCATTGGGAGTGGCTTTGTCTGTATATGAATTAATTTTCTCAACTCCCCGCGGCGTGCTCCTGATGGTGCCCCCAATTGTGTGATTGCTTGGTTGGTGGTGGTTGTTTGCTCTGCTTTTGCTGCCTCTCCACCTTTAATGCAACCCCCCCAAGATATTTATCTATTGTATTCTTCTCTGGCTCCTTCATCTTGTACTTTAGCTGTAAGTGATCAAATTGACTTGTGAACTCTACTGAAAAGTTCCTCTCCTGTAAGTNGAAGCATTTTCTGGCAGGTACTATTGTTGGCTTCTTCTCATTGGGGGTGGCTTTGTCCGTATATGAACCAATTTTCTCAACTCCCCGCGACGTGCTCCTGATGGTGCCCCCAATTGTGTGATTGCTTGGTTGGTGGTGGCTGTTTACTCTGCTTTTGTTGCCTCTCCACCTTTAATGCAAACCCCCCAAGATATTTATCTATTGTATTCTTCTCTGGCTCCGTCATCTTGTACTTTAGCTGTAAGTGATCAAATTGACTTGTGAACTCTACTGAAAAGTTCCTCTCCTGTAAGTTTTGGAGTTTCGGGAACATATCTTGGAGATTGTGGGGTGAGAGGTACTTATGCATTGCTTTCTTCATCTTCTTTCATCTTGTAATCTTCTCACTGTCTTATCTTTCCTCGGCCTCTGCACATTCTCCCACAATAAGGAAGCGCTCTTATTCAGTTTGATGGCGGGTAGCTTGACCCGTCTATCGTCTGACAACTTATACTCAAATATTCGCTCAACAAATTGTAGCCAATCTAGGAATTCATCGGGATCCATGCCTCCTTCAAACTCGAGTAAGTCCACCTTGACTCCGCATTCTTTGTGTCCTCCAAATGACATCTTCTCTCGTAAATTCTCCCTCTAGGAATTCATTGGGTTGCTATATAAGATTTTAATTTTACAATTCTCTATTTCATATAGCAAATCCAATAAATAGTATTTAGTTGAGTATTCTTTTATGTCAATCTTTGCGCATATATATATGTTTATTTATTTTTAAAAAAAACCCAAGGGCTAATATATTAAAATGGAAAAGATACAGATAGGTCATACGAGAGGGCCCAAAAAAGACACCCTACCCACATGATACAACACACACAAAAATCTCAAAAAAAAAAAAAAAAAAATAGATGTAAGACCAAAAACCAAAACCACCAAAACGCGTAAAAAGTTAGGAACGACCCAATTTAG
This sequence comes from Phalaenopsis hybrid cultivar, assembly GCA_002079205.1. Lineage (NCBI taxonomy): Eukaryota > Viridiplantae > Streptophyta > Magnoliopsida > Asparagales > Orchidaceae > Phalaenopsis > Phalaenopsis hybrid cultivar. The sequence goes on from JXCR01149078.1 coordinate 372,478, forward strand.
TCATGCCTCTGCCTCTAGTTCTAGAAAAGGAGCCAACTAACAAATTGGTGAGTTGTGTGTCATTACCCGAAGAAACCAGTGTATCATCTATTGGATTCTTGAGCTCAAGTAGATCTATATTCTTCTTCTTTCTCCTGGATTTGTAAATATGTCATTCTTCATTCGAAGACTGACTCATCTGATCAGTGTGTTGGTCAATAGATTGTCTGGCACGTATAAGCTGATGAGTCACTTGTGCCTAACAAACAGTAATGACTTGCTCATTCGGATGAGGTGGTAGAACCGCACTCAAACGATTGCCAACCGTCGTAACTACAATAGGTTCTAGTGTATATGAAGTATGAATTATCGCCTCTGCACCAAATACTTCCTGAAGATGAGGAGCTGCAAGACTTTCCTGATTATCGGTCCAAACATTATCCTTTGTAGGTAAGGAACCTTGAGTATTATTTTCAATAAGATTTGAATGTGTAGGTTGCCCAGCAGAGCCATCTGACAACACATCAATTGCAGAAACAAAAACAATATTGTTAGGGGGGGCCCCAGGGGCAGTTAAATCATACATCAATTCCTATCTTGTGGTAATTTCTTCCACAAGTGGAGTAGATGTGTCCAGAGCAGTGGTGTTAGACCCATCCTTATGAACTTCAGTTTTAGATTTCAAGTTAGGATGAAGCCTATGATATTTGTCAAGGGTATGCCCAAACATTTTACAGTAGATACAATAAAAAGGTCTATGTTTCATGACAATTTATTGTCAATATCCATTATGTGCTGTGTCCGGCCAGACTTATGTAATATCAGGTGAAGTGATATCTTTTTCCACAATATTCTGATAACAAAATGCCTGGTTAGATTAAAGGTGGGTGGATCTATCTTCATAGGATTCCAATAGAGTAGAGTACCTGATGATTAAAAAAATGCAGCTTGAGACTAGGTAAACTAAACCATACTGGTCAGTGGGTACAATAAAAAGGTCTATGTTCCATGACAATTTGTTGTCAATATCCATTATGTGTTGTGCCCAGCCAAAATTCTATAATATCAGGTGAAGTTGTATCCATTTCCACAAGTATTCTAACAGAAGACCTGGTTAGATTAAATGTGGGTAGATCTAGCTTCATAAGATCCCCAAATATGATCCCAATAGAGTAGAGTACCTGATGATTAAAAAAATGCATCTTGAGATTAGGTAAACTAAATCATACTGGTACAACGTGAGGTTCATGGTTTGGGTCAAAATCAGGAGTCCACTTGAGTAACTTCATTGACTTTTCTGCAATGTTAAGATATTTTTTAGAGAAAATCCTAGCGTAGCCTTGAGCTATGGTTAACTGAATCAACACATGTCTCCCATCGAAGGACTCACTTTCGACTTGCCTACTAGTTTGTGATCATCAAATTTCTTTCTGACAACTTCCATAGGTGGGTTCCCTCATCGAAATTTTCCAATAAGAGCAAACTTGCATTTCTCAATCAAGGTTGAAATTTCTAAATAAGAGAAAAGAGTGTTGTTTTCTCACCTTTTCTACTTGACTTCTTAACAAAAGGGGACACACACACACACATACATTTCTAAATAAGATGGAAATCTTCAATGTTCATTGGTTTGACCAGAATTGAACCGAATGACGTAATAAATATAAAAATTAATTAAATTTGATTTAAATAATACAATAATAATTTCATAANGACTTATCGTAATGATGAGGCTTTCTCCTCCTCCTCTCTCTCTCTCTCTCTCATTCTCTCTTCCCAAGTCCCCATCTTCTCGTTCTCTCTTCCCAAGCCCGGTTCTCCTATTTGTCTGTTGAAACGGCGGTTCGACCTCTTCTTGACAGTTCAAAGATAGAGAAGGTCCATCATTTGTTTCAAACTTGACCAGCCACCTGTTTACGGTCTAACTGACTGGTCCTGTTTCCTAAACACTAGAATTTTCTTTTAATTTGCGATTTCTCATTAGTTTGTTCTTTACATACTCCTCCAAAAGAAATTATGTTTACTTATTTATGCCATTCAATATATTGTTCATCTTCAAATTGAACATACACCCTGTGTAGGTTGATTCACAAGCAGATAATGATCATGTTGAGTCACCTAAGGCAATTCCCGATGTCAATAAGATCAACCTTAGAGATACCTTTTCTGATGTCAAAGAGTTGAAGAATAATAATTCTTTCCAGGATAAAGGTTCATCTGCTAATTTTCCTAAAAATTATGTAGCATCTATTGGTTTTCCACCAAAATCAGATTTCAAATCCAATGAATCACTGGTTGAAGCTGGAACCAACAGAGATTCACTAAATGGGTTAGAGGGACAGAAGCCTTTGCTTAGAAAGCCAGCAGTGCGTGCCAAAGTGCCCTTTGAGAAGGGATACAGTCAAATGGATTGGCTGAAGCTTACTCGAACACATCTTGACCTTGCAGGTATTCTTTCAATCTTCATTTCTTTTATCTTTTCCTTAAAGCATCTAAGCTGCTTTTAGACTGAGTGAAATTCATACGTGATTACTGCATGACTTCAAAATGTTTATATATAATTTAAAGAAAATTTACACACCTAGCACACAAGTCTTATTCATTCACATATCTCACACCTTAACATTCATATTTACTTACATGGCAGCTTTAAACCTATGCATGAAATGTGTATTTTATTTTAAAAAAAATGGTAATAGTGCTATTTTTGATGTGATATTAAAGATTTGAGTGCTATGTGTGTAAATATGAAAGTTTNTATCTTTTTCTGAAAGCATCTAAGCTGCTTTTAGACTGAGTGAAATTCATACGTGATTACTGCATGACTTCAGAATGTTTATATATAATTTAAAGAAAATTTACACACCTAACACACAAGTCTTATTCATTCACATATCTCACACCTTAATATTCATATTTACTTACATGGCAGCTTTAAACCTATGCATGAAATGTGTATTTCATTTTAAAAAAATGGTAATAGTGCTATTTTTGATGTGATATTAAAGATTTGAGTGCTATGTGTGTAAATATGAAAGTTTAGGTGTGAGATGTGTTAATATATAAGAACAATATGCTCTGTATGTAAATGTCCCTTACTTAAATTTAGAGATGCAGTTGTTTTTACCTTCTGATGTATTAAATACAATAATCAAATTCTGAGCATAATATCTAAATGAAGTGTGGTTTTAATGGTCCATCGTGCATGCACAAGGCATCAAGTTGAAACCTTTCATTCTTCACTCATTTATTTTTAATTTTAGTAACTCGAATTGATCTCAGCTATGCTCAGAAAGAATTTTTTTTTTTGGAGTCATATTGGCTCTTCGGATATTTATTTAAGTTCGAATTAATTTAGATTTGATGATTTTGAGTTAATGAGACTTGTTGAATTGGACTCATCGATACTACTCGTGACAATCTCTGAAGCTATTAGAATGAAACAACTTTGTTTTCACACCCGAAAGACCCATTTGTACTTTGCAATTTTAAGCTTTCGATTTTTAAGTGAAGTTATAATAGCGGTGGTAAACGGCTAACTTAAACTGAACATCAAAGAAAATTAGAGTAGATATAGGGGTGATCTCTTTACTAAAATTATTGCAAGCGCAAAGAGCGCTACTTTTTTTTCATCCTGTATCAATCCTAAATGCTGATAGATTTATGTCCAATTTAGAAATATTTTGAGGGNGTTACTTTGCAATTTTAAGCTCTCGATTTTTAAGTGAAGTTATAATAGCGGTGGTAAACAACTAACTTGAACTGAACATCAACGACTACTTTTTTTTCATCCTGTATCAATCCTAAATGCTGATAGATTTATGTCCAATTTAGAAATATTTTGAGGGGGTGCTTATCCTAATATGTTCGGTTCTCCTTACTTTTTAGGGGCATTTAGATACATAGCACACAATTCCTATATATTTATATATATCTAACACCTAAACTTTTCTTTTTTACATTTATATTACTCATATCACATCAAAAATACCACCATTGTAACTTTTAAAAAGTGAAATACACCTTTTTTATGCATAGGTAATGTGGTATGTATGTAAAAATTGAAGTTTAGGTGTTAGATATGTAAATACATAGGAATTGAGNACTTTTTACATTTATATTACTCATATCTTTCATATCACATCAAAAATACCACCATTGTAACTTTTAAAAAATGAAATACACCTTTTTGTGCATAGGTAATGTGGTATGTATGTAAAAATTGAACTTTAGGTGTTAGATAAATACATAGGAATTGAGTGGTATGTATATAAATCTTTCTAGTTTTTGTTGCATGCTACATAAATGAAATAACGCCTCAGCTAACCAGTCTAAGGATAACAATTTCTATTATTCCTTTTTCTTAACCATGGTGTAATATCGTTCTATAGGGAACATCCACCTTCTACTGTATGTGCGTTTCCTTTTTGGCAATTAATGTACCTGCTTTTGCTANATTTCAATCTTCATTTTTTTTTCTTTTCCTTAAATCATCTAAGCTGCTTTTAGACTGAGTGAAATTCATACGTGATTACTGCACGACTTCAAAATGTTTATATATAATTTAAAGAAAATTTACACACCTAGCACACAAGTCTTATTCATTCACATATCTCACACCTTAACATTCATATTTACTTACATGGCAGCTTTAAACCTATGCATGAAATGTGTATTTTATTTTAAAAAAAATGGTAATAGTGCTATTTTTGATGTGATATTAAAGATTTGAGTGCTATGCGTGTAAATATGAAAGTTTAGGTGTGAGATGTATAAATATACAAGAACAATATGCTCTGTATGTAAATGTCCCTTACTTAAATTGAGAGATGCAGTTGTTTTTACCTTCTGATGTATTAAATACAATAATCAAATTCTGAGCATAATATCTAAATGAAGTGTGGTTTTAATGGTCCATCGTGCATGCGCAAGGCATCAAGTTGAAACATTTCATTCTTCACTCATTTATTTTTAATTTTAGTAACTCGAATTGATCTCAGCTATGCTAAGAAAGAATTTTTTTTTTTATTTGGAGTCATATCGGCTCTTGGGATATCTATTTAAGTTGGAATTAATTTAGATTTGATGATTTTGAGTTAATGAAACTTGTTGAATTGGACTCATCGATACTACTCGTGACAATCTCTGAAGCTATTAGAATGAAACAACTTTGTTTTCACACCCGAAAGACCCATTTGTACTTTGCAATTTTAAGCTTTCGATTTTTAAGTGAAGTTATAATAGCGGTGGTAAACGACTAACTTAAACTGAACATCAAAGACTACTTTTTTTTTCATCCTGTATCAATCCTAAATGCTGTTAGATTTATGTCCAATTTAGAAATATTTTGAGGTGGTGCTTATCCTAATATGTTCTGTTCTCCTTACTTTTTAGGGGCATTTAGATACATAGCTCACAATTCCTATATATTTATATATATCTAACACCTAAACTTTTCTTTTTTACATTTATATTACTCATATCTTTCATATCACATCAAAAATACCACCATTGTAACTTTTAAAAAGTGAAATACACCTTTTTGTGCATAGGTAATGTGGTATGTATGTAAAAATTGAAGTTTAGGTGTTAGATATGTAAATACATAGGAATTGAGTGGTATGTATATAAATCTTTCTAGTTTTTGTTGCATGCTACATAAATGAAATAACGCCTCAGCTAACCAGTTTAAGGATAACAATTTCTATTGTTCCTTTTTCTTAACCATGGTGTAATATCCTTCTATAGGGAACATCCACCTTCTACTGTATGTGCGTTTCCTTTTTGGCAATTAATGTACCTGCTTTTGCTATATAATATGAGTTATTAACTTAATATTAGCAAATTGATTTGGTTCTTGATTTAAGCTTGAATTGTGATGATTGGAATAAACCCATATTTAACAAAAGCTGTTTGCTGCAACTTGTCAAATATTATGCGTTAATGCCTTCCATATTAAGGATGCTGTTATAAATGCATCATTTGTGGAAAATAGATTGACTTCATTTTCTTAGTCAAGTTTCTAAGTGAAACATCCCAAAATTCTTAAGAAGGAATGTTTAATTTTTCGTAAGAACTTAATTCTTTTATCGATGTTATGTCGTCAATTGATCCATCTTGAATGCAGGAATTATTGATTTTATTTGTTTTATACCAAATCCTTCATGGTGGCGGTAATTATTATCTCCATGTTAGTACAGGTATAGTTGGGATTTACTGATGTTAATTATAAGAGGGAAGGATTATTTTATTTCTAAATTATTTTAAGCTTAGCCTCATACATTATCTTGCAATGTTTGCATAAACATCGATTAGTTGATAAGAGCAAGTCATTGAAAATTGGTGGTCATTTAGTTGGATAGATGGTATTGATTATCTAATATCAAGAATTGAATATCAAATTTTCTATATAATAATATGGGTTAGATTTTTGTGGTATCGAGATATAAGGTTAGTTTATTTAGCGATGAAGGCCTATGAATAGTAGAGCTACCAAGATTAAGGTCTTTGTTTGAATAGTTGCTGTGTTTGAAAATTTTGAATATCTATGGAAAACGTAAGGAATGTTTTAAACTAGAATAAGCTTGGATAATCTAAAAAACAAATTTTGTAATTGAGTTCCTGTGAGTTTCAAAANATCCTCTCTTCCCAAGTCCCCATCTTCTCGTTCTCTCTTCCCAAGCCCGGTTCTCCTGTTTGTCTGTTGAAACGGCGGTTCGACCTCTTCTTGACAGTTCAACGATAGAGAAGGTCCATCATTTGTTTCGGACTTGACCAGCCACGTGTTTACGGTCTAAACACTAGAATTTTCTTTTAATTTGCGATTTCTCATTAGTTTGTTCTTTACATAGTCCACTAAAAGAAATTATGTTTACTTATTTATGCCATTCAATATATTATTTATCTTCAAATTCTGTGTAGGTTGATTCACAAGCAGATAATGATCATGTTGAGTCACCTAAGGCAATTCCCGATGTCAATAAGATCAACCTTAGAGATACCTTTTCTGATGTCAAAGAGTTGAAGAATAATAATTCTTTCCAGGAAAAAGGTTCATCTGCTAATTTTCCTAAAAATTATGTAGCATCTATTGGTTTTCCACCAAAATCAGATTTCAAATCCAATGAATCACTGGTTGAAGCTGGAACCAACAGAGATTCACTAAATGGGTTAGAGGGACAGAAGCCTTTGCTTAGAAAGCCAGCAGTGCGTGCCAAAGTGCCCTTTGAGAAGGGATACAGTCAAATGGATTGGCTGAAGCTTACTCGAACACATCTTGACCTTGCAGGTATTCTTTCAATCTTCATTTCTTTTATCTTTTCCTTAAAGCATCTAAGCTGCTTTTAGACTGAGTGAAATTCATACGTGATTACTGCATGACTTCAAAATGTTTATATATAATTTAAAGAAAATTTACACACCTAGCACACAAGTCTTAGGGTCTGTTTGGGCCGATTGCAACTGTATGAAGAAACTGTTGCAGAAGAAGCTGCTGTTTAAAAAACGGCAGTGGTTATTATTATTTTTTATTTTTGAAAAAGTCATACCGTAGTTTTTCTAATAGCCACCGCACTTAACAGAGTTGGTGAGAAAATGCAGCTGAATTTTTGAAAAAAACAGGCAATACACAATAGAAAAAACTGTGGTGCGGCAAATCACCATCGCCCCAAACACAGCCTTATTCATTCACATATCTCACACCTTAATATTCATATTTACTTACATGGCAGCTTTAAACCTATGCATGAAATGTGTATTTCATTTTAAAAAAAATGATAATAGTGCTATTTTTTATGTGATATTAAAGATTTGAGTGCTATGTGTGTAAATATGGAAGTTTAGGTGTGAGATGTGTAAATATACAAGAACAATATGCTCTGTATGTAAATGTCCCTTACTTAAATTTAGAGATGCAGTTGTTTTTACCTTCTGATGTATTAACTACAATAATCAAATTCTGAGCATAATATCTAAATGAAGTGTGGTTTTAGTGGTCCATCATGCATGCACAAGGCATCAAGTTGAAACCTTTCATTCTTCACTCGTTTATTTTTAATTTTAGTAACTCGAATTGATCTCAGCTATGCTCAGAAAGAATTTTTTTTTTTATTTGGAGTNCAACCACATTGGCATTGTTCATGCTTCATGTATCATCCTCTTAGGTTTGCTTGTGCTTGCACATGTGTAGTCTTTTTACCTCTATTGGTTGTCGATCATTCTGAAGCACTTGAGCTCAAACATCCTATTCTAATTACTACTACATTTAGATCATTCAAGTCCTTTTCTAGGTTTTCTCAGCTTCAAGAAAATCTATCTCTACTATGATTTGGCTTCAAAGCCAAACCTTTTCCTGCTTCACTAAATTCTCAACTCTACATATTAATTTTGCTTCCGCTTTTGCTTTCTTTCTTATGGGGTTTATTTTTTTGCACAGTTACTCATTACCGATTTACTCTTTTGCACTGCACTCATTACTGTACTATGTAGCCGACGCTATTTTTTTTTAGGGGCGTTTAAATACATACCAATTCTTTGTATTATCTTCTCACCTTGAGTGTTTGACATCAGATTGATTTATTAACTTAAACATTTGTATGAAGTTTTTTAGATTTCATTGTATGCTACCATAACATTGATACATTGAAGGTCGAATTTTGTCAAATGAATTACTTATATGAGAAAGATGCATGACAAACACTGATGCAATCAATTGAGTTATAAGATTGTCATTATCGATTATGGAATCATTGTTAATAATTATTTATCTATTTTGTCAAGTTTTCTGTCATCTCTCTGATACAACAAAAGAATACATTTCAATATGATTTAAATTTGGCCGAAGATCGTTGGACAGATGGGGATTTTTTTCCCGGGTACAGTGAGCATTTGAACCCAGTCCCTTGGAATTCTTCACTTTATTTCCAACTAATGTGCTATTTGTTTGAGCAGGATATATAAGAAATTATGCTTCCTTTAAAATCTCAATGATCACTGAAAGAACTGTTGGTTAAAAACTAAGGGAGTTATGACATCATGATTTCTATTGCATAACATGATTGCCTTATAATAATATGCCTAATTTTGACAATAGTAACTATCAATTATTCATTCATATCTTCATTATGCAATTATGTGGAATGACTTATAAAGTATTAATAGAAACTATTGGTTGTAGTATTCCGCATGAGATGATTGCAAGGCAAGCAGGATGAGTTGCAAAACCAAAACTTCCTATAACTCACTAACCCTAAACTGCGTCCTTGAAGTTGTAATTAGGGTATTATTATCTCTACTAAGATAATCCTGCAGAGCTAGAAGTGGACGATTGTTTAGATATTTTGCAAAGAGAATTCAGAACTTCCGAAATTTCAGCAATAGAGCGGGCTCACAACATGTACTTTGTAGTAAGAAAAATCATACATTGATTTTAATATAGACAGGAAGTCTTAAGATCTATGATTTTCTAATACAAATTTAGTATAAAATGCATAAAATCATGTTCATGAGGTTATATTAACAATTACAACCTTATAATTTTATGAATTATTCACCACTTTAAATGAAAAAGAAAAATGTAATTCCGCATAAATGATAATTTAATATTCATTTGATGAAAATTGTGCTGATTTGAAACTCATATGGTTATCGTAAAATCAACTTGTACAGATTTGATAGTAATCAATCATGCAAGTAAATCAATAAATAAATCTGAGAAAAAAAAAAGCAAATGATATAAATCACAATATAACAATCCAAGCCTTACCAATATAAGGATATAGCCTTTAAAATTTTTTGCTTCCAAATGCATCACCCTTGAAAGAATCACCTCCAACCAATAATTAAGCAAAGAGGAAAATTACATAAACTTAACTTAGAATATCAATGAAACTACTTTTTGTGTCTCGGATATTTCTATATATAATCACAAATCTCTTCAAAATCAAAAGATAGAATCGACCGGTTAATTGTTAAAATCCTGGAAATATAGATCAACAAAAAAAAAAATAAAAGGAAAAAAATTTGCAAAGGAGACCATGGTAGCAGGAGACATCTTAAAAGTCATGCTATAAGGCAACATGCAACTATACCCCAAAATTTCAAGTTTCAATATTGACTGCAATAATTCAAATTGTAAGTCATAGTTGAAGAACTGACTAGCAGCAAAATTTACAAATCCTTATAACCAACAAGACTTGGAGGTAGTTTATATCATGTAACCTTTGAGAGAAAAAAAAATATTGAGAGGTTTGATGAGAAGTACAGAAAGAGTAAGGAGGATTTACGTATGATTTTTGTTGGTTTAGAAAAAACTTTACGATAAGGTTCCAAGAGAAGTTCTTTGGAGAGTTTTAGAAAAGGAAATTCATTTTATGACTTATATTCAAGTAATTAAAGATATGTATACTAGAGCTATTACATGTGCTCAAACAGGAGGATTGACGAAGTATTTTCCTATTGCAACTGGATTAAATCAAGGATCGACTTTAAACCCATATCATTTTGTTTTAGTTATGTATGCTCTTACTGGACATGTACAAGAGGATGTACCTTGGTGTATGATTTTCGCTGATGACATCCTTCTATCAATCAGGAAGGACGGAAATCAAGCAGCTAAATTAGGAGTTTTCTATAATTAGGAGCTCTCTTATTTAAATTATTTTCAATATCTTTATTCTGATTTATTTTCCTTTTAGCTGAATATTTAGATTAAAAATATGTATTATTAAGTTATCTAAAATAGATTATAAAGAATATTTTGTGCTTAAAATAAATTGTAAGATTATTATTTAATGGAATGAAAGCAAAGGGAAAAGGCATCAAGCCTATTCAGAATTCAACCTATTTTTTTCAAAACTTTGACATGGTATCAGAGCTAAAATTTTGCCCTAACCACCGATAATCGTTGAAGGACCGTCAAGACTCCTTTCCCGCCGACCTTATTGGGGACGGGACAGAAGGAGGTATTTCTTTGCCGTGATTCTCGCTCGTCTTCTCATGATCTCATTATTTCTTTGCATGCGTCGTCTTCGTTCTACTTCATCTTGCTCTTCCTCATGAAGGCATCCCTGCATGGTTTTCCCCGGACCCATCATCCTTCGATTCTCGATTACTATGAAGAAGACGACGACTGCACAACAAATCACTGCATCGAATTCCCTGCACAGTACTCTCCCATTTTGACTCAAAATGCTCTTGAGACACCCAATCCCTCTTCTCCTCCACCGCCTTAGGGTTAGGGTTACGGTTCTGCTTACCCTATCGTAGAATTTTAGCTCAATCGTCCATGGCGCCACCATCCTCGACGGAATCGCCTCCATCATAGGCGTTCTTCGCCATTTTGCTTGCTTCATTCGGCGGTAGCGACGACGTGCGGAGCACTGATGATGTTCTACATGAATGAAATCTCTGTGTTTGGTCACTGGTCAGAGACTGTAGGGCTCGATGCCTCACGATTGACCCTGATCCAGATCTCGGACTTCTTCGCAGGATTGCTATTGTTCGCCATAGGATTCCTCCTCTTCATAGTTTCCTTCGTCAAGGACTGTGACTTTCAGACTTTCTTTTCTAAAGGCTGCACCCTTCTCCATGTTTTCATGGCCCTTTGGCGCATCAGCTTTGAGAGGCACCTCGAGGATCTCGCGCGCGACTGGTTTCACCAGCTTGTTGGCGACGTTGTTCTAAGTCTATCCTGGTTGTTTTTTCTCGTTTATTCGTGGAGAGAGAAGTACGACTGACTGAGCAGATTAATCAACCATTCATCATCTTCTAAACAGGAGCAACTTAATGGTCTTCCTATTTAGCAGTCTGGTCATCGCAACACAAGGAGGTGGGCCTGGTTCGGTCTTGCTTGTGGCTCGGAAGTGAGGAAAGTAGCGGAGCATGGCCTTCGTTTTCGGAGTTAAAATTGACGACAGGGTGGCGAAGGATCGAAGGCTTCGTCTGCTTCTGATCTCCTTCACTAGCCATTGCTGCTTCTGCGGTATCTTCGATCGCTTCTTCCACTTCGGCTTCGTCTGCTTCGACTTCGGCTTCTTCATCGGAATCAAGGATTGAAGGCTTCAGCACTCCTTCCTAGATCAACGACTTCGGCTTCGACAAACCCTAGATCTTCGACTTCGGCAAACCATTGATCTTCGACTTCGACACTCACAACTTCGGCAATCTCGACTTCTGCACTCACGGCTTCGATACTCTCAGCTTCGGCACTCACAACTTCGACATCTCGGCTTCAACACTTTTAACATGAAGATCAGGAATGAATTAATAGCATTTGGATCAGAACGCGAATTCTACTTGTAGGCTATGATCGATAGCATTTGGATCGTGTAACTGGATACTATTTGTGAGTTATGATCGGTAGCATTTGAATCAGGACGCGGATTCTACTCGTAGGCTATGATTGATAATATCTAGATCGTGTAACTGGATCCTATTTGTGGGCTATGATCGGTAGCATTTGGATCGTGTAACTGGAAGCGAATCTTTCTTGTGGCTATGATTCAAAATTATGGACGATAATGATAAAGGATTTCTTGCTTTTCTTTGCTCAAATCATGTTATGGTTCAAGAGTTGTCTTTGAGGCTTCGACACTCTCGGCTTTGGCACCTTCGACACCTTCGGCTTCAGCACTCACGGCTTGAGGAGTGTTGGATCCGACAAAGTTTTTTGTTGGTAGATTGATGCTTCCTGATCAGTGAACATCAATTTGAGGGAGGATGTCAAACAGGAAGGACAGTAATCAGACAGCTAAATTAGGAGTTTTCTATAATTAGGAGCTCCCTTATTTAAATTATTTTCAATATCTTTATTCTGATTTGTTTCCCTTTTAGCTGAATATTTAGATTGGAAATATGTATGATTAAGTTATCTAAAATAGATTATACAGAATATTTTGTACCTAAAATAGATTGTTAAGATTATTATTTAATGGAATGAAAGCAAAGGGAAAAGGCATCGAGGCTATTCAAAATTCAGTCATTTTTTCTCAAAACTTTGACACTTTTTTTTTTATAAGACTAAAGAAAGTGTTCAGAAAAAAACTTGAATTATGGAGGTCTACATTAGATTCTAAAGGCCTTCGTTTGGGTAGATCTAAAACTGAATGCATATAATATAATTTTAGTAGTAGCAGATCTAGTGGCAGATTGTAACAACAGGTGATCAAATCATTAAAAGGTGCGATTGATTTAAATATTTTGGGTCTATTGCTCAAATTAATATTGATTTAATTGGTGATGTTATTAGTAGAATTCAAGTTGGTTGGTTGAAGTGGATGAATGCATCAGGCCTATTATGTGACTTAAACTCAAAAGAAAATTTTATTAAGATGGTGGTGAGACCTGCAATGCTTTACGGCACATTATTTTGATCTTTAAAAGAGAGCATAAAAGTGTTGCTGAAATGAGAATGCTTAGGTGGATGAGTAGCTTGACACCTAGAGAGAAAATGTGAAACAAATGTATCAGTGAAAGGGTTGGTGTAGCTCCAGTGTCAGACAATATTAGAGAGATTGTCTTAGATGGTTTGGTCACATTAAACGTCGAACAACTAATGATTTGGTTAGGAGAGTAGAGACTCTAGATTTGATTCATGTTAAGAAAGGTAGA
>JXCR01149080.1:0-28892 GCA_002079205.1 Phalaenopsis hybrid cultivar
TCTTTAGGATTCAAAACATGTAACCAAGCTAGTTTGTCAAAAAATCTTTCTTTCCTTACTCTGTCCTGGTGAAGAAACTTCTTTAACTGTGAAATGATATATCGATTAATGAGTTGATCTTGACCTTATTAAAAAAAATGTTATTTCTTCTCAAGTTTTTAAAAAAAAAAGTAAGTATTATACTTCACGATAAAGAGGCTATTTTAAACAAAATCTGCAAGGGCGTCGTTCGGCGTGAATAAAGGCTTAGAAGCCCATCCACAACAAATTTTGTGCTCAAAGTTGATAGATTTTTTATCTCCCTTCCTCTCACATTTTGTGTGCTTAATACTCATATTTTATTATCTGTTTGGGACAGTTGCAGCTATTTGAAGAAGCAGATGTGAAGCTGCTGAAAAAAAAATTTATAGTTCAAAAAGCTGCAGTAGCCATTATAAGAATTTTTTTTAAAAAAAAAGATATACCACAGCTTTCTAGCAATCACCGCATGTAGCTAGGTCTAGTGGAAAAACAAAGCTTTCAATTGCAGCTTTTTGAGAGTGCAGACAAAATGCATTTATGTCAAAAAAAATAAATTGTGGTGCGGCACCACACTGCCACCGCACTGCCGCCCCAAACGCATTAATTTAAAGATAGACATTATTTATTCACAAAATTTGTTGAAGTTCTAAAAATAATTTTAAAACACTCAATTTCCCTCTTGGTGCGCACAAAGGCTAAAAAAATAGTGAATAATGGAAATGAATTTTTATTTAACCTTGGCTCATATGGAACAAATAATACAGCAATAAGCTTTAATTGCATATTAATTTTTTGGTTAAATTTCATTAATACATTTTTATTCTCTCCTTAAAAATTGCCAAAAGAAAGGATGAATCATTAAACCAAAATCATTAGCAGCATCATTATTACTTTTATCCCAAGAACTTCAACGCACAAATGTTAAGATGGAAATGAGGTACTCAACTTTTTCCTCACAAATCATTTTGCACGACTTACGCTATCAATCTTCCCACTTTCCTTACTAATTCTTTCACTTTAAGAGTACTTATCCATCTAGGATGTATCTTGTACTCTTCTTTGTATATAACTAAACTACTTATAAGTGTTTTTCACTACCTTATCTTTTATAGATGCTACTCCTACTCCTTTCTATTATAATCGCTTTCAATCTTATCTTGATTTAAATGCATCCATTGTAACATTCTCATTCCCAACACACTTGATTTGGCTATCAACAGCAGCTACATCGCCCACCACTCATAATCATATAAGATGATTCTAGGAAAGATACTCAGTAGCACTACCTCCCCCTAACAAATTTTCCCTGATTAAACTAATTGGTCGGTAAGTGGTAAAATGTTATTATGCTATTCTCCTTTCCTCAAGAAAAACTAATTACTTGAAAATTGCAACATGAACTATATAGCAAAGTACGGAGGGAGCAAACCTAACATGCAAAAATGAAATGTTCCCGCAGTTTTCATAGTTGAACTTATTAGCTGCTGGAAATTAGCATTTTGACGAATGACCACACTCCTTTAATAGAACATCAATCCCGTGTGTAAGAAGGAATACTACACTTATGCCTGCAGAAGAATCCTGTCCACTTAGCACTAAAAAAAATTCACCAAAATGTATTGGGGAGTTTACATAAATGCCACACAATTCTTATGTATTTACATATCTAACTTCTGAACATTCATATTTACATGCATACCACTCAAATCTTTAATATCACATCAAAAATTCAACCATCACTATCTTTTTAAAAGAAAATAACACCTCTTTTTTTTCATAGTTTTATTATACCAATGTGTTAAAAGTGTAAACATCAAACTTAGGCTGTTTGATATGTGAATACATAAGAATTTTGTAGCACGTATGTAAACTTCCCAAATGTATTATGTATTCCGATTAACCATTTGTGACTAATGCCACAACATGTGAGAATCTTAAGGCGGTGTATGGCTAAAGCTTAGATTTACGTTAAATAGGATTTCTCAAATCCGATAAATCACGATTTATCAAATGCACTGTGCGATAGAGGAGCTCGCGGGTGACGTCAAAATAAATCTGCCTCACAATCATATTTAGTAAATTCAGATTTACGTCATAAAAGAGACGAAACGCGAGAAAATTCAATTTAACGGGGCATTGGATTTAGTTTCATTTTTTTGGTATTTGGTTGGATTTAAGTTAAATCCATCGCTAAATCTTGTTAATACCAAACACCACCCAAATGTATATCAACAATTCCCAAGTCCTCAGAATAAATCCCCAATTCTATTTAGGACCTGCTAAAGTCTTAGGGCTAACAATTCGCTCAACTATACGTCCTCCAATAAAAGAAAAGTGCTATGCATTATTTTTATGTTAACTGTCAAGAGAGCACGGCTTCCATCGGTTATATTTTAATTTCAAAACAAGGCAAAAAGTCAGCAACCGAATTTTTTTTTTTAACTAAGACTAGGTCAAGGAATAGGATACATTCATTCTACAGTAAAATGCATAAAAAATACAAGAATAAAAGAGAAATTTGCAAAGAATAATCAATCAACACATTTACAATGAATAATCGGCAACCCAGTAATAAGAAGAACTGCAAATCCCAAGCATGCGGATAGTGGTATATCAGTACAGAAAGGTAAGAAAACATGTGCAGCAGATGCGAATACCGATACCAGAAGCCAACAACCCATAAATTACTATGTTTCTCAATCTTAAAAAATGAAAGATAACATCGCTGCCGNGTCTGATATCTCAAATAAGTTACAAGAAGTATATTGAGGGTTATAATTGCGTGATAATTTTGTAACATCTCTGTAACCTACATGTACCTTCTATTATATTTCACGCTTCTATTTTCATATATTTATAGGTTACAGTATGTTACATGGAGACTACAGGGGGTTTAACGTTGTTATAACCCTCAATATCCTTTCTTTAACATATTTATAATTTGTAGGTTACAGACGTACTCAGCACTGCGTACGTCTTACGCACGTAAATTTTTTTTCCAAATATGGAGGGTCAATCATCAAACACCATATTGTTATATATCTCATCAACAATCGATATTACGATCAGTGATTGTCCATCACCTCAACTCCGAACAATCAATCATCAAACATCACATCATTATATATCTCATCAGCAGACGTCGCGATCAGGCAAAATATTTTTTAATAATTAATTACTATTTTCAGTACAGTGAGTTAGTAGTGTTATATTTTTTATGTATTTATTTGCATACTATAAAATTTTGATATCTACTTATCTCAAAGTGATATTGGGAATCATTTTTGACCTTTTATTTTTAATTTTTCATTTTTTTTCAATTTTATTTATATTTACATTGAAAAAAAATTTAAAAAAAAAATTTTAAAATAAAAAACATTCGAAATATATAAATTTATTTTTACTTATTAAAATATATAATGACTTATTTTTTAAAATAAATAATAAAAATAGGCAAAAATTTTATCAATATGCATATTTAAAAATAAAAAAAAAAGACGTCTCCAAATTGCCCCTTTTACGTTACAATCACATTACAGTCACATAAGAAGATATTTCTCCNAAAAATAAATAATAAACATAGGCAAAAATTTTATCAACATACATATTTAAATAAAAAAAAAAGACGCGACTCCAAATCGCCCCTTTACGTTACAATCACATTACAGTCACATAAGAAGATATTTCTTACCTTAAAAAAATTAATATTAATTATATTTATCTAAATATACAAGAATTATGTGATTTGTTTTTTAATACATATATATATATATATATACACATTTATACATGTATATATACAAATATTAGTGTATACGTATACTCGTCGATATACATTTGCTATGGTTCAAGTCATGGTTGAACATGCTCTAAGTTTTAAAATCTTAAATCATACTTGNACATTATATCAGTACTACGCACGTAGAAATAACGTGCATCGCCAATAAAATCACGCCACAACACCCCGCGCGACAGGAAAAAAAAACGGCGCAGTAACACGGGGAATATTCCCCCGTGTTATTCATGTGTTATTGTGTGTTATTCATGTGTTATTGATGTGTTATTGCGTTATTATAACACTAAGAATATTCTCAGGACACAATAACACATAAATAACATAATAATACTTGAATAACACCGGGAATATTCCCGACAGAGAAAAAACGGCACAGTAACATGGGGAATATTCTTTCCCGTGTTATTCATGTGTTATTGTGTGTTATCATAACACCAGGGTGTCGTGTTATTGTAGTGTTTTTGTGTTATTATAACACTAGGAATATTCCTAGGACACAATAACACATGAATAACACGGTAGGGGGGGAATATTCCCCGTTACTGCGCCGTTTTTTTATTTTTTTTGTCGCGCAGGATATCGTGGTATTATTTCATTGGCTACGCATGTTACTTTACGTGTGTAGCACTAATGTAATATTTTTTCTTACGTTACAATCACATTACAATCACATAAGAAGATATTTCTTACCTTAAAAAAATTAATATTAATTATATTTATGTAAATATACAAGAATTATGTGATTTGTTTTCTAATACATGTATATATATACACATTTATACATGTATATATACAAATATTAGTGTATACATATACTCATCGATATACATTTGCAATGGTTCAAGTCATGGTTGAACATGCTCTAAGTTTTAAAATCTTAAATCATATTTGTTTATTGATTTTTTAATCAGCAGTCGAAGTTTAATAATACTATTTATCTTTTGATGATTGAATTTTGAAGAAAATAGGAAGCACAATTGGATTTATGAATTTTAATTAAAATTCAAATAAATCAATAAGAATAGTATTTAACTAATTTATAAAGAAATATTTTGATTTATATATCTAAAAGTGGTATAATATTTTCATTATATTTATACAAATAATTATAAAAATAAATCTTAAGTGAATATCCAATTGAACTTCAAACTCATTTATTTACATGATGAGATCGAAATTTTATTGAAGCTTATTTAAATATAGAAAGATTTACATACATACCACTCAAGTCTTATGCATGTACATATCTACCACCTAAACATCAACTTTTATACAGAAACCACCTGAAAAAATATTTACTCAGGACTCTTGATGCATTCGAGTTTAATGGTGGGGCAACACGTGTCAAGTGGGTTTCATCATTTTTAACACCGGTCAATACCAGTGTATTATGGTGGGACCCACTTGACACGTGACGCTCCATCATTGAACTTCGAACGGAGAGTCCTCATATATGCCTGAAATGATATATTTCGCTTTTTCAATGTTAAAAATGATATATAAAAATGTTTCTTTTGACCACATTTTTCAAAAAAAGCTTACAGAAGTCTGTTAATCTCATCTTTACATTGTAAATTTCAGTGCAAAAATGGATTTGGAAGATAAACCCATGAAAACTTACTGTGTTATAACCTGTAATCAGGCATGATCTATGCTATACCGAGTTGCCTGAGAGAATCCGGCCCGACGAAAAAAATTCTCTTGGCAGACCGATATCGGAACACGACAACTCCTTTATATGCTGTTCTTGGCACGCCATCCTGAAATATGAAGGAAAATTTATATACATACCACTCAATTCTTATGTATTTACATATCTAGCACCTAAACTTCAAGTTTTATGTACATGCAACATTACCTATGCATGGAAAGGATTATTTCACTTCTTAAAAGTTAAAATAGTGGTATGTTTTAAGTAATATGAAAGATTTGGTTGGTATGAATGTAAAAACAAAGTAAAGTTTAGGTGTTTGGTATGTAAATACAAGGGAATTGGGTGATATGCTATCTAAATGACCATAAAATGAATTAGCTCGGTACAGTTTTCTCAAAAAGAAAAAAAGGAATGAAGCATTGTGCATGGAAAAGCATCAGACAATCAAATATGACAAGATAGGGAAGCATGAATTGGTCACAAATTCTAAAAATTATTTCATTTCCCTCAATTTACATCGGTTTCAATATCAGTAGTTTTATCATTATTATATAGGATTATATTTATGAATCATTCTTTTTCATTCATTCAAGTTTAACTATATAGCTTATGCAGGTATTTATGCAAAGGATTTAGCCATTTCAACATTAATCAAATCTATCGTATCTTCCCATACCTTTAGCATTCAATGCACCTACCAACTTTATTATAGCTTTTTCTGCCTTATAAGGGACATGCCTAAACACCTAAAATGATTTCCACTATATTATCATCATCATCAGCCTAATCCCAATCATTTGGGCCGGTTATATAAATACTCGTTTGTCATTTGTTTCGCTCGAGTGAAATTTGAGGTGTTAAATCAATTCTATGCTAGCGAGAAAGGTGTCAAAATACTCCCAGAGTATTAATTGTCAATTTAGTCCCACATACTATTTTAATGTTGGCTAAAATAGTCCTAACAAATGACAAAATTTCTCCTCCGATTTTTTCTAATAGAGCTTCTTTATTCTACCTCGAGAAGTAGAAAGGATTACAATTCTCATTCCACCTAAANCCTCCTCTGATTTTTTCTAATAGAGCTTCTTTATTCTACCTCGAGAAGTAGAAAGGATTACAATTCTCATTCCACCTAAAATCTTAGAAATTTGTTGATAGTTGGAATCTATTCGTAGACCAGGTCGGCTAATATGCTTTCAATTAATTTTCTTACCTTTCCTAGTCTTTCTTGTTGTAAGGTTGAAACCAAGAATTTTTTTTTTACTTTCTTGGTGTTTTCCTAGTTCAGCCTTAATTTATAAAGTCCAGGCATTAATTTGGTACTTTTATAAGCTCTGGGAATAANTCTCCTCATATTTTTTCTAATAGAGCTTCTTTATTCTACCTCGAGAAGTAGAAAGGATTACAATTCTCATTTCACCTAAAATCTTAGAAATTTGTTGATAGTTGGAATCTATTCGTAGACCAGGTCGGCTAATATGCTTTCAATTAATTTTCTTACCTTTCCTAGTCTTTCATGTCGTAAGGTTGAAACCAAGAATTTTTTTTTTACTTTCTTGATGTTTTCCTAGTTCAGCCTTAATTTATAAAGTCCAGGCATTAATTTGGTACTTTTATAAGCTCTGGGAATAAAATGATCCCATGTAAATAGTCGAAGGATTATTTTGACATTTTACTCCACACGAGCATATATGCAACTCGTCCTGCTTAAGGAGTTGCACACGCAATTTGCATTTTACTCCGCACGAGCATATATGTGGTTATGCCCACCTTCATACGAAAATCCCATCCAATTTCTTCATAGCAGGGAGATTAAGTTTGGCACCATCACATAAAATTTGAAGTTATAATCAGAGGATGCAAAGTTTCTAGAGATATACCAGACTAGCTTACCTAATAGAGAGCTAAAAAAATGAAATAAAAAAATATTACAGCTTACCTTCCATTCTTCAAAAATCCCAAATTGTCTAGCAATTCTTTCAAAATCTAACTGATCCTTATATTGAATCCGTACATCACGGTCTACGAATTTCGCCTTCAAAGCAGTATCAGGTCCAGGGACTGATACGGCATCTGACACGAGTTTTGCGAAGTGCTTTTGATATTCACCCTGACAATGTTGTATAAGTAAATCAAAGTCAGTAGTGGAAAATTCATAGATCTATCTGAGTAATTAGTTACAATGTATTACCTCCATCAGGTAGCTCAGATCCATTGATTTCCAGTCAACCTTTCATTGTTACAAAGCATGGAAACATTATCAAAATGATAAGGGGCTTTTACATACATAGCACCCAATTCCTACGTATTTACATATCTAACATCAAAATTTTGCTTTTTACATTTATATCACCCGCATCAGAAATAACAATTTTTAACTTTTAAAAGTGAAGTATGCTTTTTTTAAGAATAGGAAAGGTGGTTATATATGTAAAAATTGAAGATTAGGTGTTAGATATGTAAAAACATAGGAATTAAGTGTTATGTACGTAAATCTGAAAAAAAATAATCCTTAAGCAAGCACAACCAAAAAATCAATATTTATGGACTTTTTCACCTACTAGAAGATCATTTAGTTTAATGGGCTCCAGATATTGCTTAAAGAATTGTCCCATGCTAGAACCCTGAAATGACACAAATATTATAAAATCAGCATAATAATCTGCATAACATCATTAAAATATATCATGTGCAAAGATCAGCAGCATTTAGAAAAGTTATTGAAAATTAAAGATTAGCATCAAACCATGGTGAAAAAAAGTTCTGGAATATTCAAAGGAAACTTCGAAAAATAAGGTACCGACAGCAACAAGCATTTATCCAACTAAGTAGAGTCGGATACATAATCCTTCTTCTCCCACAACAACAATAACAAAGGAAACCTAGAGAAATACGGTCCAGATTTAAAATAAATCAAAAAAAAAAAAAATCATTGGTATGCATCATGCTTGCACTTTCACAAATTCTAACTGGATAATGCAGCAACTAAAATAGAATTGAACCAACATTTATTTGCATTCAATCCCAATCAAAACTAAAATTGATGTATGGATCAGCGAGTTCTCTGACCAAATTGGTTACTTTTTTGTTAAAATGGATTTGTTAAAGATAATATAAACTAATTAAAGTTAATATTTTATTAGTTTAGCTCAAAATAACATCTCACAACTTACCGACTTCCTTAATTCTTCCATCATATTGTGAAAAAATTAAAATCTTTAAGCTTAACCAAGAATTTTTTTTTCAAATTGTATTAGAAACACAAATCATGATAGTGACAAAAGATATAATAACTTTGCATCCTTATCTATCAATTTTGAACATCCATGGTGTAAATCATGTTGTACNTTATTTTTTTTCAAATAGTATTAGAAACACAAATCATGATAGTGACAAAAAGATATAATAACTTTGCATCCTTATCTATCAATTTTGAACATCCATGGTGTAAATCATGTTGTACACCACCACAAAAGTTTCCACGGTATGTATCGTAGCCTTCCGGTAAATCATTGCATGTTCCATTATGGCATCTGTGGAAGTATGACTAACATCCTTCTGGAAATAAGAATCATGCATTAATATTCATATCTTGTATCGACAGAGTAAAGATATGCCACACTCCACCAATGATAGCTATGAGCAGGGGGGTAAAAGAGCAGAGCTTGAGCGAGCTCAGAGCTTATTCGTGTTTGGCTTGTTTCAATTTTCTTTTGTTCGAAAAGAGCTCGTAATAAAAAAGGCTCGTGAATATGTTCGTTTTCGGATTGAAACAAATTTTATTTGTTTGAATTAGCTCATGTTTGGCTTGAATTTCAGTAGGGGCGTTTACATACACAGCACCGAATTTTCAAGTATTTACATATCTAACACCTAGGAGCATTTACATAAATACTGCCCAATTTTTATGTATTTATTATATCTAACACCTAAATGCAGAAAAAAAAAACAGCAGAATTTGGAAATTTTCTAAAGGAATATATACCAGTCAATTCTCATGTGTTCACATATCTAGCACCTAAATTTTACTTTTTTATATTTCTACAAAGTGAAATTTTGATATCATGTCAAAGATATTATTATTTTAATTTTACATACTATCTATTTATTATTTAAATAATTAGAACCAAAACAAGCTGAACATGATCGAATAAATGCTTGTTTGTGCTTGGCTTATTTATAAATCGAGCTAAAAAATTTTGCTCGTGTTCGGGTTGTTTGCTTAAAAAATAAATCAAACACGAGCTATTCACAACGACAAAACATGTTTGACAACCCTAGCTAGCTCTAAGTGTACCTTGTAGCCCTTCCCATGGCCCAAGTCTAGTCATGCTCCACAATGGAATCTACATAGCTTTCCTCATTGCCTTAAAACACCAAAAATCTTTTGCCAAAATCATTAGAATATGAATTCACCCATTACACTATTTGAACTATCACACACACACACACACGCATCTATATATATATATATATATATATATATATATATATATATATACACNATGGAATCTAAATAGCTTTCCTCATTGCCTTAAAACACCAAAAATCTTTTGCCAAAATCATGAGAATATGAATTCACCCATTACACTATTTGAACTATCACACACACACACACACACGCATCTATATATATATATATATATATATATATATATATATATATTCACTCCAACGTATGTATGCCTTGTTCAACAAAAATGCCCCGAAACCTCAAGCATATATATACATAAAATAGTGTAAACGCACACCCAGTTAGACAATTGGTACATGCTTATCACTTTCAAATATATCAACGCAACAAAATAGCAAAATTGATTACTATTAAAAATAGAATCCAACATAATTGTTGCGTGCTAGAGAATTTGAAGCGTTAGAAAANTACTATTAAAAATAGAATCCAACATAATTGTTGCGTGCTAGAGAATTTGAAGCGTTAGAAAAGATATTAATGTCTTAGAATTCTACAAAAATTCAACGCACAAACACAAATAAAGGAAGAACTGACATTGAAAACACTAAGGGTTCTTCTGCGTAAAAAATTCTAATTGATTTCTATATTTTTATCTTCGTGATTGTTGGAAAGTTTTACTAAGCTAAGACTTGAGATTTCTCAGTCGTTGAGAACTTTNACACAAATAAAGGAAGAACTAACATTGAAAACACTAAGGGTTCTTCTGCGTAAAAAATTCTAATTGATTTCTACATTTTTATCTTCGTGATTGTTGGAAAGTTTTACTAAGCTAAGACTTGAGATTTCTCAGTCGTTGAGAACTTTTTAACACACAACAATCATAATCATGATGGTCAAATCGTTCTGCAAGATCACAAAAAACAAAGCATACATACATGCTCACCAAAGTTGTATGTCCTGCAAATTTCAGGATGAACAAATTGACGATCTTTGTGCACATCCTTCAACCTTATCCAATCATCCCAATAAGTATGACATGTTAAGGAAATATATTTGATTCTTTATTAAATAGCTAGGAATTAATGAGTACAAGTCCAATCCAATAAATAAGATATAGTGAAGAAAAAATTAGGATATGCTTTAGGCCATTTTGGCGTTAGCTCCTCCCATGTGGCTTTCAACAACATCCATCCAAGTCCGGGAAAAAAATCTGAACGATAAAGAGCGTCTGCAGAATGAATTAACAAGCAGCATGAACATGATGTCCAATAAAAAGACATGAGAACTATCTCTGGATAAACGGGAAATAAAAAAAAGGAATTTTGCATATATACCACACAATTCCTATGTATTTACATATCTAACACCCAAAGTTTCATATTTACACTTGTAACATCTTGGCATGAGAAGGTTTATCTCACTGGTAAAAAAGTTAATGATGGTGATATTTTTTATGTGATATTAAGGATTTGGGAATTATGCATGTAAATATGAATGTTTAAGTGTTAGTGTTGAGGTTTGTATCTAATGTATGGTCATATTTGTAAATGGATGAAATATAGGGATTTATTTGTAAATGTACCTTGTAAGGCTCTATATAAGCCCATTATGAATGAAATGAATGATTATTTTAGCAATAATTTCTATTTGGTATCAGAGCCAAAACCTTAGCCATTGCTGCAGTGTGCTATGCGTGGGTTACGGCTTTTATCAGTTCGAGCGTAGAGCGACACTGTGCGAGAAGATGCAGAAGGGAGTTTCGAGACATTTGCGTTGCGCGACCCGTCGCTGCTGTCCAGCGAGCCCTAATTGCAACAGTTGGAGTTTCAAAGGTCCTCGTACTCAGCAATCCCTTAGTTTGTTGTTAAGCAGAGGGGCTTTCGTAGAAACACGAAAGTTCAAGTTGCTTCGTGTTCAACAGAAATTGATGAGGGCTTAGATTAGACATATAAAGCAAGGAATAGTTAAATCCAGGATGTCAAGAGAAGGGGATGGTGCAAGAGGTAAAGACGTGGAACTTTCGGTGAAGATAGGTCCTGAAGTTTTGAAGGTCTTGATCGGGCTCATACAAGGAGCTAGCGTCTCAACAGGGGCCACTACCTCAGCACGTGCTCCGACGCAGGTAAAACTAGATCCCCCTTCCGTGGATCTGAAGCTTGATGGACCAACCATGTAATTGAATTGGTCGTGTCAGATCGAGGTTGCTTTAGTAGGGAAGAGACTAAAAGGATACCCGATAGGGGTCAATCCAAATAGTGACAGTGTTGAGGGGATGAGTGGACCACACATACATGGATTTACACCCGGCTACTCAATTCGATGGTTCCATCAATTGCGACGTCAGTGGATGACGTTCTAAAGGTAATTGACATCTGGGCAAAACTTAAGAGAACCTATGTTGGGACTGAGAACCACATGAGATTCAGCGTGAGATAGAGCAGTGGCTCAAGGAGATAGAAGAGGTTCGGGAGTACTCAATAAACCTTGAGCGGCTGTGACATGATCTTGATCACTTCTCATTTATGTTGAGCTATGGTGATCCAGGGTGCAAGAAGGGAGAGATCTTTGCACATCTGAGGACTATACAGTCTCTGACTCATCTAATCCCGGCCTTTGACCAGAGAAGATCAGTTCTTCTAGCTCGAGCGACTATTCCTACACTAGATGAGGCCATTGCTGCGATGATACAGGAGGAGAGTTGCATGAAGCTACACTCTGAACCGAGTGGTTTTTCTAGTGCACGATCAGCATTAGCTGCTGCGAGCCGAAGTATGCTAGGTATCCAGGGAGAGACTTGCAAGTGCTACAATTGTGATGAAGTTGGGCATCTGAGCATGGTCTGTCCTAAGCCACCTAAGAAGATAGAGACAAGTGGTCGTGGACAAGGTGGAGGTCGTGGTCATGGTCATGGGGGTCAGAAAAGTGGAAGAGGGTGCTACCAGACAAATATGATGGCAGCAAAAGACGAGGGAAAGATATGTGTGATATATACTAGTGATGATCATGAGTGTTTGGAGCCGTTGAAGAGGAAGCAAAAAGCAGCAGGAGATGGAGTTTAGGATGTTTCAAATCCATCGAGATCAATGAGTAACATTGTCACTTATGCTCACTTCAGCAAAGGTATTGGTGACACACTTGCTCTTGCCTCTATATCCACCACAGAATCATCAAAATGGACATAGATTCGGGTGTTTCATGTCACGTGACATGAACTACTGGAGAGTTCTATTCATATACTCATCTACCATTACCAAAAAGTATACACATTGTTGATGGTACAATGCAACCTGTAGTTGGTAAGGGTACAGTGAGATGTACCAATCATATGACTTTGTCCAATATTTTGCATGTTCCTTCTGTTCTAGTAGACCTCTTATTCATTAGTGTCATTATTCTACAGCTAAAATGCATTGTTTCTTTTAATATTCCTCAGGTGATCTTTCAAGAGAAAGAAATAAGTCAGACACTTGTGATTAGAACGTGACATAGCAAACTCTGGTACTTGGGCCGAGAGGGGATTGACTCAATAGTGGCATCCATGGTGGAAAGTGCTGCAGTAAGAGAATCTGGAATGAACGACGAGTATGTGTTATCATTACATCACAGACGTATGGGACATTATAATCTTAATTTAGTAAGTTGGTTGTATTCTATCTATATATGAAAAGACAAATAACGAGAAAATGGTGTGTGATGCTTGTGTGTTTGGCAAGTTCACTAGGAGCTCTTGTGTGAATTCTAGGAAGAGGAGTTCTGGTGTGTTTAGGTGATGAGTGAGGACCACACATACATTGATTTACACCTGGCTACTTAATTTGATGGTTCCATCGATTGCGACATCAGTGGATGGCATTCTAAAGGTGAATGACATTTGGGCAAAACTTTAGAACCTATGTTGAGACTGAGAACTACATGAGATAGAATAGTGGTTCAGAGTGATAGATCGATTCAGGAGTACTCTATAGACCCGGTGCGGTTGTGACATGATCTTGATCACTTCTCATTTATGTTGAGCTATGGTGATCCAAGGTGCAAGAAGGGNTCCTAAGCAAGCACAACCAAAAAATCAATATTTATGGACTTTTTCACCTACAAGAACATCATTTAGTTTAATGGGCTCCAGATATTGCTTAAAGAATTGCCCCATGCTAGAACCCTGAAATGACACAAATATTATAAAATCAGCATAATAATCTGCATAACATCATTAAAATATATCATGTGCAAAGATCAGCAGCGTTCAGAAAAGTTATTGAAAATTAAAGAATAGCATCAAACCATGGTGAAAAAAAGTTCTGGAATATTCAAAGGAAACTTAGAAAAATACGGTACACGACAACAACAAGCATTTATCCTACTAAATAGAGTTGGATACATAATCCTTTTTCTCCCACAACAACAATAACAAAGGAAACCTAGAGAAATACGGTCCAGATTTAAAATAAATAAATCATTGGTATGCATCATGTTTGCACTTTCACAAATTCTAACTGTACAATGCAGCAACTAGAATAGAATTGAACCAACATTCATTTGCATTCAGTCCCAATCAAAACTAAAACTGATGCATGGATCGGCGAGTTCTCTGATCAAATTGGTTACTTTTTTGTTAAAATGGATTTGTTAAAGATAATATAAACTAATTAAAGTTAATATTTTTATTAGTTTAGCTCAAAATAACATCTCACAACTTACCGACTTCCTTAATTCTTCCATCATATTGTGAAAAAATTAAAATCTTTAAGCTTAACCAAGAATTTTTTTTTTTTCAAATTGTATTAGAAACACAAATCATGATATTGACAAAAGATATAATAACTTTGCATCCTTATCTATCAATTTTGAACATCCATGGTGTAAATCATGTTGTACACCACCACAAAAGTTTCCACGGTATGTATCGTAGCCTTCCGGTAAATCATTGCATGTTCCATTATGGCATCTGTGGAAGTATGACTAACATCCTTCTGGAAATAAGAATCATGCATTAATATTCATATCTTGTATCAGCAGAGTAAAGATATGCCACACTCCACCAATGATAGCTATGAGTAGGGGGGTAAAAGAGCAGAGCTTGAGCGAGCTCAGAGCTTATTTGTGTTTGGCTTGTTTCAAATTTCTTTTGTTCGAAAAGAGCTCGTAATAAAAAAGGCTCGTGAATATGTTCGTTTTCGGATTGAAACAAATTTTATTTGTTTGAATTAGCTCATGTTTGGCTTGAATTTCAGTAGGGGCGTTTACATACACAACACCGAATTTTCAAGTATTTACATACCTAACACCTAGGAGCATTTACATAAATACTGCCCAATTTTTATGTATTTACTATGTCTAACACCTAAATGCAGAAAAAAAAAAACTGCAGAATTTGGAAATTTTCTAAAGGAATATATACCACTCAATTCTCATGTGTTCACATATCTAGCACCTAAATTTTACTTTTTTATATTTCTACAAAGTGAAATTTTGANCGTAGGGGGGTAAAAAAGCAGAGCTTGAGCGAGCTCAGAGCGTATTCGTGTTTGGCTTGTTTCAAATTTCTTTTGTTCGAAAAGAGCTCGTAATAAAAAAGGCTCGTGAATATGTTCGATTTCGGATTGAAACAAATTTTATTTGTTTGAATTAGCTCATGTTCGGCTTGAATTTCAGTAGGGGTGTTTACATACACAACACCGAATTTTCAAGTATTTACATATCTAACGCCTAGGAGCATTTACATAAATACTGCCCAATTTTTATGTATTTATTATATCTAACACCTAAATGCAGAAAAAAAACAGCAGAATTTGGAAATTTTCTAAAGGAATATATACCACTCAATTCTTATGTGTTCACATATCTAGCACCTAAATTTTATATTTTTATATTTCTACAAAGTGAATTTTTGATATCATGTCAAAGATATTATTATTTTAATTTTACATACTATCTATTTATTATTTAAATAATTAGAGCCAAAACGAGCTGAACATGATCAAATAAATGCTTGTTTGTGCTTGGCTCATTTATAAGTCGAGCTCAAAAATTTTGATCGTGTTCGGCTTGTTTGCTTATAAAATAAATCGAACACGAGCAATTCACAACGACAAAACATGTTTGACAACCCTTGCTAGCTCTAAGTGTATCTTGTAGCCCTTCCCATGGTGCAAGTCTAGTCATGCTCCACAATGGCATCTACATAGCTTTCCACATTGCCTTAAAACACAAAAAATATTTTGCCAAAATCATAAGAATATGAATTCACCCATTAATCTATTTGAACTATCACACACACACACACACACACATGCGTCTATATATATATATATATACTCCAACGTATGTATGCCTTGTTCAACAAAAATGCCCCGAGACCTCAAGCATACATAGACATAAAATAGTGTAAACACACACCCAGTTAGACAATTGGTACATGCTTATCACTTTCAAATATATCAACGCAACAAAATAACAAAATTGATACTATTAAAAATAGAATCCAACATAATTGTTGAGTGCTAGAGAATTTGAAGCGTTAGAAAATATATTAATGTCTTAGAATTCTACAAAAATTCAACGCACAAGCACAAATAAAGGAAGAACTGACATTGACGACACCAAGGGTTCTTCTGCGTAAAAAATTCTAATTGATTTCTACTTTTTTATCTTCGTGATTGTTGGAAAGCTTTACTAAGCTAAGGCTTAAGATTTCTCAGTCGTCGAGAACTTTTTAACACACAGCAATCATAATCATGATAGTCAAATCGTTCTGCAAGATCACAAAAAACAAAGCATACATACATGCTCACCAAAGTTGTATGTCCTGCAAATTTCAGGATGAACAAATTGACGATCTTTGTGCACATCCTTCAACCTTATCCAATCATCCCAATAAGTATGACATGTTAAGGAAATATATTTGATTCTTTATTAAATAGCTAGGAATTAATGAGTACAAGTCCAATCCAATAAATAAGATATAGTGAAGAAAAAATTAGGATATGCTTTAGGCCATTTTGGCGTTAGCTCCTCCCATGTGGCTTTCAACAACATCCATCCAAGTCCAGGAAAAAAATCTGAACGATAAAGAGCCTCTGCAGAATGAATTAACAAGCAGTATGAACATGATGTCCAATAAAAAGACGTGAGAACTATCTCTGGATAAACGGGAAATAAAAAAAGGAATTTTGCATATATACCACACAATTCCTATGTATTTACATATCTAACACCCAAAGTTTCATATTTACACATATAACATCTTGGCATGAGAAGGTTTATCTCACTGGTAAAAAAGTTAATGATAGTGGTATTTTTTATGGATATTAAGGATTTGAGAATTATGTTGTAAATATGAATGTTTAAGTGTTAGTGTTGAGGTTTGTATCTAATGTAGGGTCATATTTGTAAATGGATAAAATATAGGGATTTATTTGTAAATGTACCTTGTAAGGCTCTATATGAGCCCATTATGAATGAAATGAATGATTATTTGAGCAATAATTTATATTTGGTATCAGATCCAAAACCTTAGTCGTTGCTGCAGTGTGCTATGCGTGGGTTACAGCTTTATCAGTTCGAGCGTAGAGCAACACTGTGCGAGGAGATGCAGAAGAAGGGAGTTTCGAGGCATTTGCGTTGCGCGACCCCGTCGCTGCTGTCCAGCGAGCCCTAATTGCAACAGCTGGAGTTTCAAGGTCCTCGTACTCAGCAATCCCTTAGTTTGTTGTTAAGCAGAGAGGCTTTCGTAGAAACACGAAAGTTCAAGTTGCTTCGTGTTGAACAGAAATTGATGAGGGCTTTAGATTAGACGTATAAAGCAAGGAATAGTTAAATCCAGGATGTCAAGAGAAGGGGATGGTGTCGAAGGTAAAAACGTGGAAGTTTTGGTGAAGATAGGTCCTGAAGTTTTGAAGGTCTTGATCGGGCTCATACAAGGAGCTAGCGTCTCAACAGGGACCACTACCTCAGCACGTGCTCTGACATAGGTAAAACTAGATCCCCTTTCCGTGGATCTGAAGCTTGATGGACCAACCATGTAATTGAATTGGTCGTGTTAGATCGAGGTTGCTTTAGTAGGGAAGAGACTAAAAGGATACCCAATAGGGGTCACTCCAAATAGTGACAGTGTTGAGGGGATGAGTGGAGAATTACACATACATTGATTTACACGCGGCTACTCAATTCGATGGTTCCATCAATTGTGACGTCAGTGGATGACGTTCTAAAGGTAATTGACATCTGGGCAGAACTTAAGAGAACCTATGTTGGGACTGAGAACCACGTGAGATTCAGCGTGAGATAGAGCGGTGGCTCAGGGAGATAGATCGATTCAGGAGTACTCAATAGACCTTGAGCGGCTGTGACATGATTTTGATCACTGCTCATTTATGTTGAGCTGTGGTGATCCAGGGTGCAAGAAGGGAGAGATCTTTGCACATCTGAGAACTATACAGTCTCTGTCTCATCTAAACCCAGCCTTTGACCAGAGGAGATCAGTTCTTCTAGCTCGGGCGACTATTCCTATACTAGATGAGGTCATTGCTGCGATGATACAGGATGAGAGTTGCATGAAGCTACACTCTGAACCGAGTGGTTTTTCTAGTGCACGATCAACATTGGTTGTTGCGAGCCGAGGTATGCTAGGTATCCAGGGAGAGACTTGCAAGTGCTACAACTGTGATGAAGTTGGGCATCTGAGCATGGTCTGTCCTAAGCCACCTAAGAAGATAGAGACAGGTGGTCGTGGACAAGATGGAGGTCGTGGTCGTGGTCGTGGTCATGGGGGTCAGAAAAGTGGAAGAGGGTGCTACCAGACAAATATGATGGCAGCAGAAGACGGGGGAAAGATATGTGTGATATTTACTAGTGATGATCATGAGTGTTTGGAGTTGTTGAAGAGGAAGCAGAAAGCAGTAGGAGATGGAGTTTAGGATGTTTCAAATCCATCGAGATAAATGAGTAACATTGTCACTTATGCTCGCTTCAGCAAAGGTATTGGCGACACACTTGCTCTTGCCTCTATATCCACCACAGAATCATCAAATGGACATAGATTCGGGTGTTTCATGGCACGTGACAAGAACTGCTGGAGAGTTCTCTTCATATACTCATCAACCATTACCAAAAAGTATACACATTGTTGATGGTACAACGCAACCTGTAGTTGGTAAGGGTACAGTGAGATATACCAATCATATGACTTTGTCCAATATTTTGCATGCTCCTTCTGTTCTAGTAGACCTCTTATCCATTAGTGTCATTATTCTAAAGCTAAAATGCATTGTTTCTTTTGATATTCCTCAGGTGATCTTCCGAGAGAAAGAAATAAGTCAGACACTTGGGATTGGAACGTGACATAGCGGACCCTGATACTTGGGCCGAGAGGCGATTGACTCAATAGTGGCATCCATGGTGGAAAGAGCTGCAGTAAGAGAATTTGGAATGAACAACGAGTATGTGTTATCGTTACATCACAGACGTATGGGACATTATAATCTTAATTTACTAAGTTGGTTGTATTCATCTATGTATGAAAAGACAAATAACGAGAAAATGGTGTGTGATGCTTGTACGTTTGGCAAGCTCACTAGGAGCTCTTATGTGAATTATGGGAAGAGGAGTTCTGGTGTGTTTAGGGGATGAGTGGAGGACCACACATACATTGATTTACACTTGGCTACTCAATTTGATGGTTCCATCGATTGCGACATCAGTGGATGGCATTCTAAAGGTGAATGACATTTGGGCAAAACTTAAGAGAACCTATGTTGAGACTGAGAACCACATGAGATTGAACGTGAGATAGAGTAGTGGTTCAGAGTGATAGATCGATTCAGGAGTACTCTATAGACCTGGTGCGGCTGTGACATGATATCGATCACTGCTCATTTATGTTGAGCTATGGTGATCCAAGGTGCAAGAAGGGAGAGATCTTTGCACATATGAGGACTATACAGTCCCTGACTCATCTAAAACCGGCCTTTGACAAGAGGAGATCAGTTCTTCTAGCTCGGACGACTTTTCCTACACTAGATGAGGCCATTGTTGCGATGATACAGAAGGAGAATTGCATGAAGCTACACTCTTAACCGAATGATTTTTCTAGTGCACAATCAGCATTGGTTGTTGCGAGCTGAGATATGCTAGGTATTCAGGGAGAGACTTGCAAGTGCTACAGCTGTGATGAAGTTGGGCATCTGAGCATACTCTGTCCTAAGCCACCTAAGGAGATTTAGACAGGTGGTCGTGGACAAGGTGGAGGTTGTGGTCGTGAAGAGGGGACTACCAAACAAATTTGATGGCAGCAGAAGACGAGGGAAAGATATGTGTGATATTTACTAGTGATGATCATGAGTGTCTGGAACTGTTGAAGAGGAAGTAGAAAGTAGCAGGAGATGGAGTTTAGGATGTTTCAAATCCGTCGAGATCAAGGAGTAACATTGTCACTTATGCTCGCTTCAACAAAGGTACTGGTAACACACTTGCTCTTGCCTCTATATCCACCACAAAATCATCAAAATGGACATACATTTAGGTGTTTCTCGTCACGTGACGGGAACTACTGGAGAGTTCTCTTCATATACTCATCTAGCAATATCAGAAAATATATAGATTGTTAATGGTACAACACAGCCTGTAGTTGGTAAGAGTACAATAAGATATATCAATCATATGACTTTGTCCAATATTTTGCATGCTCCATCCATTTTAGTAGACCTCTTATCCATTAGTGTCATTACTCTACAGCTAAAATGTATTGTTTCTTTTGATATTTCTCGGGTGATCTACCAAGAGAAAGAAATAAGTCAGACACTTGGGATTGGAACGTGACATAGCAGACTCTAGTACTTAGGTCGAGTGGGGATTAACTCAACAGTAGCATCCATGGTGGAAAGTGCTGCAGTAAGAGAATATAGAATGAACGTCGAAGATGTGTTATTATTACATCACAGACGTATGGGAAATTATAATCTTAATTTACTAAGTCGATTAGATTCATCTATGTATGAAAAAACAAATAACGAGAAAATGGTGTGTGATGCTTGTGAGTTTGGCAAGCTCACTAGGAGCTCTTATGTGAATTATGGGAAGAGGAGTTCTGGTGTGTTTGATTTGATACATTTTGATATATGGGGACAATGTCCAACTAGTTCTATGAATAGTTATAGTTATTTTGTTTCATTTATTGATTGTTTTTTTCGTGTTATCTTGACATACATGATAAGGCAGAAGAATTAGGTGGTTACTTGCTTTAAAGATTTTCATAAGGCAATCTGGAGCCAATATGATACAGTTATGAAGACACTGAGATCTGATAATGAGACAGAATATATCAACAAAACAATTGGGAACTACCTAACAGCTTAAGGGATACAACACCAAAGCACATGTTCATAAACAACAGCTGATAATGGAGTAGCAGAGAGGAAGAATCGACATCTTCTAAAGGTAGCCTGAAGCATGATGATAGCAATGAAAGTCCCATAGCTGTTATGGGAACAAACAGTGTTGACAGCCGCTCAATTGATTAACAAGACGCCCTCAAAAGTCTTGGAGTAGAAGCCTCATTGTCAAATTTTGAAAGTAGATAATAGTGGGATCTTTCCATTGAGATGTGTATGCTTTGGGAAAGACAACAGACTATCTGTAGAGAAGTTGAATCTCAAAACTGTGAAATTCGTGTTCGTGGATTATTCTGCTACTCAAAAGAGTTCTCTGTTGAAGCCTAATTGAGAAAAGACTCTTTGTGAGTATGGATATGTCATTCAGAGAGATTGAACCATATTATATTCTGGAGGTGAATTCACATTTCGGTGACTCAAAAGGCGATGGAGATATGAGGCAAGAGAGTGAGTAATAGTGGTGATGAAGTTTTGCAAGTGAGAGCGATGTCATGTCCTGTGATGTGAGATGAATCAATTAAGAAGACGGGAATCGAGTTGATTAAACCCAGAGGTGGTGGGATTCAAGCTGAAGATGAGTTAAGGGTGTATACATGGAGGAAGATGCAAACCAAGGGAACAGAGTATGTCGTGTCAACAAGTCTCTTGTCCTGGTTTCCCCAACTCTTGAGACACCTAGATCATCTACCTTTGATTCAAAACTCTCAGGTGATACTATTTCTCCTCCGTCCACTCCTACACCCCCACCACATTAAGGAGGACCTCCCGCAGAAATATGGGACATCCTCCTGATCGTTTTCGGTGGGAACTTGACATTGTGAATTTTATTTCTTATTCTAACATCTCACATTTGCATGGAGCATTCATTGCATCATTGGACTATATCTCTATGTCCAAGTGATGGCAGGTTGCTAAAAAGAATCCCAAGTGGAAAGCGGCGATGTATGAAGAGCTTGGAGCTCTTGATGAAAACCAAACATGAGAGATTGTACCACTACCAGAAAGAAAAAAGCCAGTTGGATGCAAGTGGATCTTCACAGTAAAACAAACTCCATAAGAGAAGGTAGAGAGGTACAAAGTTAGACTAGTAGCAAAAGGGTACAACCAGACATATGACATTGATTACGACGAAACATTTGCACCGATTGCAAAGATAACACAGTAAGTATATTGGCTTCTCTGACAGTGAATGGTGTATAGAGACTCCACCAACTGGATGTGAAGAATGTTTTTCATCATGGGGAGCTACTAGAGGGGGCATATATGAAGATACCACAAGGATTTAGTACTTCCCAAATAGTGGGCAAGATGTGTAAGCTCAGGAAGTCACTGTATGGCTTGAAGCAGTCTCCTCGAGCTTGGTTTGACAAATTTAGAATGAAGATGGTTGGGATGAGATATCAACAGATCCAAGCAGACCGTACAACGTTTTTTCGGCAACATAAATGTCACACTACCATACTTGTTGTGTATGTGGATGACATAATTATCACTGGCGGTGATGAGACAGAGATTGCTCAACTGAAGAAAAGATTGGGGAAGCAATTTGAGGTAAATGATCTAGGACAACTCAAATACTTTCTTGGGATTGAAGTGGTCCATGGACCTGAGGGGATGATCTTATCGCACTATCACAGAGAAAGTATATATTGGATCTTCTCGCGGAGACAGGTATGCAGGAGTGCAAGCTTGTAGTCTCTCCAATTGATCAGAAGGACAACCTCAGAGTCGGCAAAGATAGCTCAAGCCTTACTAGAATTGTGTGGTATGTATGTAAATGCCCCCAAAAAAACAATCAAAGATAGCTCAAGCCTTACTAGGATCATGCACAAATTGAATTTGACCATTATCATTCCAAGAAGAAACAGCCATGATTGACCTGCCAGAGTTGGCAAGTTTACTTAACCACATATAAGCCAAGAGATTCCAAATAATAAAAGTATAATGAATGTTCCATTGGATAACGTACTTATCTCGGTCTAATAATGCTGCTGTAGCTTCAAAATAATCAAAAAAATCAGGTGCGATCTCCATGTCATCTGCTTAGGGAAAGAATATATCATTTAAGGATATACAAACTGATGGATAACTAAAATTTTTAGAACATAGGAGTAAATCTCTAAAAGAGTACCTTCTAAAATAATTACTCGATCAAAATTATGCTTCAAAAATAATTCATCCAAGGCCCACTTGTAGTGTCCTGAACAGATAAGACCATTAAGAACAGAATTTTACAAAGTAATTGATAAAAAAATGGAAAATTTACACACACTTGCAATTTTATAGTATGCAATTAACTCTCCGGGTCTCTCTGTATGTACTGGTTCAAAATCCAAATGCTGCAATATCATAATCAATCATATTAGTCGACAACATTATCAGTAGTTCCTAGTCCACTTGGCCTCTCTGGCATGACATAGCAGATTCTAAGAAAAGTGTATTTTTTTCTCCTAGACGTTGATGGAATTATCATATCATGAACTTTAAAGGTTTTCCAGTAAAAGGGAAAGCGTAGGTGCTATATTTCTTTCTAAAATTAGCTGTCTCCACATTTTATATCTAGCTAATCAACAAGAAACAAGTGTTCCCAATGATTTTAGGAGGTTTAGCAGACATTTGAACTTGTTCCCCAAAGAATTTATCATTTTAGGTTACGTAAACTATATAAACAGTTAAAAATGGTTTAATTAACAGGTTATACTCCAAAATAGTATCCTGCTTATTTTCATGCGACTAATTCAGTAATAGTGTCACATTTCTAAAAATTTTCCATCAACTATACATATTTGATCCAGAATGATCCCTCATAGACTAAACAAGGATCAATTTTGTACAATCGAAGGAGTGAACTAGGATCAATTTTAAGGGATCATTTTGAATCAATTTTGTATAGTAGATGTATAAGACTGAAGAAATGTAATGTTTTGGGACTAAATTGATCACATATGAATAGCTGAGAGCGGTTATTTTAGAGTTTACTCTTTTAAAAATTGTGATCATCAACCTTTCAAAGGTTGCTTCTTACTAAATAGTATCATCCTCATGTACATGTCTCCTACTTTTCTTGTTAGCCAAAGAAACATAATAATCTACGTACAAGAAAAAGCAAATTGTGATGAATGTTCAAAACTGAAATGCAGAATACATGGTTAAAACAACAAAGGAAAATAAAAAAATAATCATACAAATTGTCTGCAGCATATGTAGTTAAATCCTTCTCAATAACCATACAAGACTTATAGGAGCGTTTGTTCAGCTTTTTTGGCCGGAAATCGAAACTGAATGGATTTTCGACTGTTTGAATTTCAGCGTTTTACCACTCCCATTGCAACCCATGGTAAATCCTGTTAAAAACACGAACACGCCATACAGGTTGCATCCCAACGTTCCAGTTTTTTATTTCTCTGGTTTACCGTGAAACAGCCCCCTCCCGTCGTGCCCTAGCTTCATTTGACACTTCGCTTCGCCAAATGATTGCAAGAAAGGCTGCATCCATCTTAATTCTCTGTCCGCATCATCTTTCTCCCAAGGTAAAAACTAGATAATTGTTTAATTGGTACACCTTATTATCTATAAGGGATCAGCTAGCAGATTTCTTTTACAAAGGGACTCAACAGCTAATTAAATCAAGAAATTATTGGTAAACAAAGGAAGATATTGGTTCACCAGCTCGAGGGAGAGTGGGGGTAGACATGCATATGCTATGAATCTTGTTGGAATGCATAGATTAAATCCAGAGGTGGAAATTAGAATCCAATTGATTCACGCCAAAGAGTCAGGATCTTAAAGATTCATGCTGAGAAAGAAAATACAATAACTTATTTTTTAAGTCTATATCTATTTATATAGCTATAAAAATTTCCTTATTTCATTCCTAGATCAATCTTATATATTGGTTGGTATCAAACACTTTGTGAAATAAGAATAATTCAACTTATCTAATCACTAGCTATTGTTTTCAGGAAGTATTAAATCCAGTGAAACTGCCAACAAAATT
This sequence comes from Phalaenopsis hybrid cultivar, assembly GCA_002079205.1. Taxonomy (NCBI): domain Eukaryota; kingdom Viridiplantae; phylum Streptophyta; class Magnoliopsida; order Asparagales; family Orchidaceae; genus Phalaenopsis; species Phalaenopsis hybrid cultivar. The sequence continues at coordinate 25,267 of JXCR01149080.1, forward strand.
CGTAGGGTTTCTAAGCCATAGCTATGAACTCCATTTTTTCTAGACAAGAAAAAAAAAATTGCAAACAACAAGCTATTTACGCATAAGCTATAAATTATACTATACAGAAATGATAAATTAGATTAGTTTAAAACCTGCATGTATGTTATCTGACTATAACTTAAAGCAGTTTTTTTAACATCTGCATTCGTCCCATCCTGCAAATCAGTGAGAATTTCATCAATTTGAATTTCACAACTTTCAATGTAGAACCAAAGAATTAAATACCAAAAAGGCAGACATGCTACCTGAGATACAAAAAGAGGAAATTTTGACGTGACTGCACTCTGATACCTGAAATATTTCAGGGGCATTTACACACATGCCTCACAATTCTGATGTATTTACATATCTAACGCCTAAATATTCTTATTTTGGTGCATTCCACTCAAATCTTTAGCATCTTATCAAAAATACCACCAAAATTACATTTTTTAAATCGAAAAACACGTTGGCAATCATATTTTATTATACTAAGGTGTTATAAGTGTAAATATCAAACTTTGGGTGGTGTTAGATATGTAAATACAAAAGAATTCCGTGGTATGTATGTAAATTTCCCAATGTTTTAATAAGAAAGCAAACTATAATCTGTAGAAAATATGGCATCCTTGTGAGAAAGATGCAGAAAATAAACATGCACAATATCCAAAGAAAAGGGGCAACTGATAATTAAAGAATCTAACATACTTCAGCACAGATGAAATAGTTCTCTCCAGATAGTCTGGTCTATTGCAAGCCATTATCACAACTGCTGCCACAGGCACCTGTACAAGAAGATGAATATAATGATACTAATGTTGCATGCCTGCCAAACTTCAAATAAGGCGTAGTGTACAATCAAATAGACCAGAGGGAATATGAAAATTGCCAAACCATCAAAATCATGTAACATAAAAAGATTAAATACATTTTCTGTTAATTCCAGGAATAATATTACCTCAAATTTTCCAGATATTCTTTGGAAGCTCTTTTCTGCAGCAATAATGCATTACATTAATTGAAAAACTGCAAGCTAAACTTATTAGAATAGTAAAATGTCAAAATAGCCCTTCACTGTTTACATGGGGCCATATTAATCTGAGAGTCTATAAAAGTGCCAAATTTATCCCAATTTTTTTAAATTGGGGCTGATAGAATTCTCTGTGGAGACTACTCAGCACATATTAAAAAGTCTGGGGACTAAAATGGGGACTAATTTGGCACTTTTATAGACTTTGGGACTAAAATGACCCATTGCAAAGAGCAAGGGAACTATTTTGACACTTTTCCCCTTATTAAAACAAGGAAACTACTTTACATGAAAAAGAAATCCACTAATTGTCTTCAATTTCATCCAAAACAGGATGCAAAGAGCTAGTGTTTCAAAATGAAAAATAGATGCATTAGACAGAGTCAAAAATGATCCTTTTACATTGAATAGCTACTTTGGTTGCGTTCTATGGTTTTGCAATTATAGAGAATGATAAATCCTACAACAACTTTTATTTTATATTTAGTCCGCCTGAAATAGCACAGTAATCTAAAAGGCCGTGTGAAAGTAGGGGAGAAACCCTCAATAACAAGTATTTCAAAAATTAGGGGCATTTACATACATACCCCACAATTCTTATGTATTTACATATTTGACAACTAAACGTTCATATTTACTTGCATGCCACTCAAAATCTTTAACATCACAACAAAAATAACACCATCGTAGTCATTTTAATAGTGAAATACACCCTTTCGTGCATAGTTTTATGATACCAAGGTGTTATAAGTGTAAACATCAAACTTTGGGTATTAGATATGTAAATCGTATGCTATGTCTCTAAATTTCCCCAAAAATTACCATTACGATATGCCGAGTCCCTAAACAAAAGAGAACTCAGAAGTGACCTTTATACAGTGAAAAAGCTGAATTCTTTAATAATCAGCAGCGTTAAAACAAGCGGCAAAGTGCAATAAAAACCATACTTTCAAGATCCCGGACAAGAGTCTTCAGTTGAGCAGACTCCTCTTCATAACGTCTATTCAAATCTGAAATTGAAGGAGACAATTACAGCCTCAAAAGTGCAAAGCAATGATAGATAAATACAGGGGCATTTACATAAATAGCATAAATTCTTATGTATTTATATCTCACACCTAAACTTTCATTTACATGCATTGCACTCAAATATTTAATATCACATAAAAAATAGCACTATTACCACTTTGTGAAAAACACCTTTTCATGCATTAAACCACCAAAGTGCTATCTATGTAAATATGAAAGATTAGGTGTGAGATATGTAAATGCATAAGATTTGTATGCTATGTATGTAAATTTCCTAAAATACGGAATCAAATTTTGTGTTAAATGAAGGTAAAGTCACTGTGATTAACAACGAAACTTCTCATGCCAAGAAGCTTCTATGCATGCCATTATTGAATTTTAAAAGCTTGTGCCTTTTGTTCTTATCAAAGTCTAAGGGGATGACCGATCGGTTGTATTAAGAATACAAATATTTTAGAGCAAAAGAAATGTAAGCTAATTTGATTTTCAGAAAATATTAGCATGGATAATACTTAAATACAGTAAAACTGTTCTTTTGTTGCTTATGATAAAACCTTTTCCAAGTATAAATCTAAAAAAAAATGTAAAAAGGATTTGCACCTTCTAAATTAACAATTTTCTCTTGTTGCAGGCTTATCTGGTCAATTAACAACCGGGTATGGCTCGTACACTGATTTTCTGCTCCAATCTGTTTGCATATCAAGGGTTATCAAGACAGTTAGTGAAAAGGCATATCGTGTCAAAGTAAAGACCCGCTATTTTTGAAAATATTTTAAAAAAATATTAATAATATTATTAATAAATAAACAATAAAATTTTACAAAGAACAAACACTTAAAAAGATATGATTAAAATGAAAAATTTTAAAAAAATAAATGACAAATTATTAGTTTAAATAAAAATGTATTTTTTAAAAAAAAAATAATAGCACAGGATTAATTCGTAAAATAATTAATAAATATTAAAATAAGATAGATATAGGTGCATGCATGTTTTTTAATTTAAAATAAATATCTTTTATTTTTATTTAAAATAACTTACCAAAACACTAAGCACCTATTTTTTTAGTATGTGCATTGTGAATTAAGTGAAGTTGATTAACGAGCTCATAATTGTAAGAACCGAAACTTTCCTTTTTTTCTTTCCTCGTAATCCTGCTCGCAATGCTTTCCTTATTGGAGAAATCACTTTTCTTCCCTGATCCAAAGCTTTCTTTTCCTACTTTCGATCGTTCTCCCAGAGTCTCTTTTGATTATTTATGGAAGACGAAAGTTTTGGGCATCACAACTCTCTGTTGACCTCAATTTTCGTGAGGTCTAGTTTTTTCTCGTAGGAGTTAGGATCTAGCCTTAGGGGTCTTCCTGCGACTATCTTAGAACCTTAGAAGTGGTGCCCGCCTCGTTTTAGCTCGACCTGTTTCCGTCCTATTTTGGAGTTTCGCGTGTGTGGTATCGACTTCTAGCTCTTAGAAGGATGAAACCGACACGAGGAAACCCAAAATGGATTCCTATAGGACCTTTCCGAGCCTTAGGTCGGCCTTCTGCAC
>JXCR01149080.1:70982-86330 GCA_002079205.1 Phalaenopsis hybrid cultivar
ATATATATATAATGAAAGTTAGTTATTATATATATAAATATATTAAAATTAAGTGGTATCCTTGTAAATGACCCAATTTCAAAAATATTATTTTTGAGCATCATTCTAAATCACCTTAAATTCAACATGAATTTTTTGGCAATAGCCTATATATGAACAATCTAATTCATATAAATTAAGATCGAACCCCTTGAATTTCGAGCGCTATTTGTGTACGTCATATGCACGTAGAATTGCGTGCGTATGACCTCGAATAACCTTCCAATAACTCAGTTATTGGAAAAATTATTTCATACCGATCGAACATCTTGCGTGCGGTGTCCGATCTGGTCAAAATGTATTTCAGTGGGCCTCACCTAATTTTTTTTAAAAAAAACTGAAATAATCCTGATTGTAGATCATTGTGATCTACGGTTAGGATCAGACACTGCATGCATAGATACATGCGGTGTCCGTATATAATGAATTCTCCAGTTATTGGTGGTTATGGAGAGGTTGTTAGGAGTATTAATCAAAATAACACTTCAATAACCTAACAAAATCTATCAATATATTCTGAGGTTCGCCGCTCATTTTCTTAATGTCATTTACGAGTTTTTTAAAATTATTGGGGGTATTAACTCCAATAACAACAACATAATCCTCAAATAACTCTGCGAATAACCGTCATACATACAATTCTAAGTGCCCATGATGTAAGCATAAATTTTTCCTAAATTTCAGTTCTTACAAACAGACTATTTGATTATTATATTTCAAATATAGATTTCATTAAAAAAAGAAAAAAAAAAAAAAACTTTTGCTCTTCTACAGTTTGGGAATTTAGCCGGGCAGCGGGAATCCAGCACATCGCCGGCGGGAGTTCAGGGAGCGATTTTACCGGCGCTCCACAAGACATTTCTCTCAGCAAAAGCGATTGGCCATTTGCTATTCAGCGCCGTCGGATGAGAAGATGGACGAAACCCTCGGCGATGTTCGGAGCCACCTTTCTCCGTCCACCATTTTACTGATCGTCGTCGCTCTCCAACTCCTTGATGTGCTATTCGAGAAGCTTAAGAAGGTAATCCATTCCCGTCTACACGCATCTACTCCGCATAACCTAGTATTGATACCGTGATCGGACCTGATATACATTCTTCACCCCTTTAGGTTTAAATCGAAACAGTATGTTTCAAATTTTCTTTTGGTGTATTCGATGGATCTGTAGGTTTTGCTACGCGTGTTCGTTTTGTTCTCATTGGAAGGCGTTTATGTCATGAAGATTTAGGGCGCATTTGCTAATTTTTTGCTGTGGAAGATGGGTTCAACATGCTTTGACAGAACCGGTTGACACCAGACGAAAGATCCAAGTCTGTAATGGTTTAATATTGAGGATATCCGAATCGGAATACATGAGTGGGTATAGCATCAGAGGTGATTTTCATGGCTGTTGGATTGGAAGCGGTTCGCAGTCTTTCATGCCAGCTCGGTGAAGAATGTTCAGGGCATAATTCGGTTGGCTTAAAAACAAGACATAAGCGGTTTGAATGGTGTGAATGCCTGGGAAAATTAGATAGGTTTCACAGTGTCTGCGTGTTGAAGCGTTGGTGTTGCGTAGGAGTTTAGAAATAGCTTTGCTCCAGTTAGTTGTAGCCAAAATGTCATCAACATAAATAAGAAAACACATAAATGTGTTTTGATGCTTGTAGATAAGTAGCAAGAGATCAGCTTGACTAGATGGTTTGAGATAGTTGCAACCACCGACAAGGTGATTGTTTCAATACATAAATCTTCTCTTGCAATAAGCAAAAATAGTCAAGATTTTGTCGATTTGTAAATCCTAATGGTTGGTACATATAAATAATTTCTTGATGATGATCATATTAAAGGGCATTGAAGATGTTAACTTGTGTGATTTATGCAAACTATAGCTATTTTTTCAACTAAACTAAACAACAAATGAGACCATTGGAATGAAGTTGAACTCTTAAATATTGTCTTTTGGTGTAACGGTAAGATTTCATCTGAAACTCTAAAATTAAGTGTGTTTGGACGAGAGTAGAATTAGGATGAGTGACCTCATGAGAAGTCACACCAACGAGGCAAATCGTGAGGAGATTAGGCTAAAGTGAATAATATCTTGATTGATGAGTGTTCAACTCATTACAAATAGTAAAGTGTTACACTGGCCTGAAGATGAGAAATAAATATCATATAGAACAAAGTGCGAAGCCATGGGAGTTTTTCAACCATAGATTGAACAAAGTGCTATATGATGACAACTACATTTTAAATCTATCTGGGCCCCATATATAATCTCATTTTTTTTTTATGATTATGGGTTAAGAGCATTGACGAGGACATTAATTATTTAAGCAGGAGATATTGAGAAACACTTGAGGATAAAATTGAATTCTTAAACAAAGGGATGTCTTTTTGGTGTAACAGTTATAATTTCATAAAAATATCCTAAGTTAAGCATGCTTTAATGAGATTAGTATTAGAGCGGTTAACCTCATGTGAAGTTAAACGAATTGGACAAAAGCATGCGACCATTAGGCCAAAGCGTACTTGCTTGATGCTAAGAGTCTGAGCTATTACAAATTATATCAAAACTCCATAATTAAGTGTGCTCTTACAGGAGCACAGTTGGGAATGGTGACCTCTTGAGAAGTTACATTATTAAACAAAACCACGAAGTCATTAGGTTTAAGCGAACAACATGTGGATGGGTAAGAGTTCGAGTAGTTACAACAAGGTCTAAATTCATCAGACATTACAACTCGCCAATTTTCCTTTGGCAGCAATACTATAATAGATGGGATTTGTAGCAGGGGAAAGGGCATATTGAAGATCTAGTATAACTTTTGGTTTAAGCTAGCCATATTTGGACCAAGTTTGCATCAAATGAGTGGTAATATTTGGGAGCTGATGTTGAGATGAATTTGTTGTTGGCAAAAGAGCCTGGTTTTAGATGGTAAATTAATTTGATTATTAGTATATTGTGTTGGTTGGATTTGAAGAGGTGATTGATGGGAAGTAGAGAGTGTAGAAGTGGTGAAATTGTAGAGGAGCAGATTGATGGGAAGTTAAGGGTATTGAACTGGTGGAAATAAGTTGTGAAATTGTAAGAGGTGCAGGAGATATGATGGTGGCAACAAAAGCCGATTGGTGAATTTGTGGTGAAGTAATGGTTGAGGGTGAGACTGACACAAGTGGAGAATAGGTAGAGTGTGAAGATTGATATGTGGATGATGAAGATATTTTTGGATAAGGAAATGTGTGATCATTAAGGATGACATCCCTTGATATTATAATTTTATCATTTTTTGGATTTAGTCACCCATAATCTTTAAAATGAGAAGAATATCTGATAAACACGCATGTGGTCGAGCGAGAAGCAAATTTATCTAATTCATATGAGTAGCAAAGACAACTAAAAGTTTGAAGCAAAATGCAGTTTGGTTGTTTCTTGTGAAGCAGGTGATATGGAGAGGTATTGGTGGTGTTTGGAGAAGACAAGCAATTAATGAGATTATATGATGTGAAAAGTGTGTGCCTATTTAAACCCAAAATTTAGATAGTTTTGCACCAATGACTGGAGCATGCATTACTACTTAAATATGTAGATCTTATGTTCAACAGTGCCATTTTTCGTGATGGTGTATGGGAAGAAACATTGATGAAGAATGACAAATTGTTTTAGTAAATTTCAAAACAAATTATTGCAATATTCTCCCCCATCATTGGTGTGCAAGACTCTAATTTGGGTTGTAATTTTTTTTTTAATAAGAGCTTTGAATTTAATAAACATGACATAACTTTCGATTTATATCGTATAAGAAACACTCTACAACATGAAGACTAATCATCAATAAATGATATATAATATTTAAGTCCTTTTTGAAAATCACAAGAAGTGGACCTTCTACGTCCGTCTTGATAGCTTGTAATGTAATATACTACAAGTTCGAGATAAACTAAAGGGTAAAATATGAATTTTAGCCACTTATTACAAAAAAAGGTGATTAAGGTGTTTGCTTGAGAGGTGGATTTAAAGAACAAAAATTGAGCATTATTGCAGTTGATAGATGACCCAATCAATGGTGCTAGTTTGTGGTAACAAGGGTTTTGGTGGAAGCTTGGGTAATGACCAAATCAAATATAAATCTTTATGGCTAGGTCTTTGAAGGAGGCTTTGTTTGGTCTTCACATTCTATATGTGAAAGCTAGAATTATCAAGTAAAATTGAATAATTTTTATCATGAGCTTGTTTGTGAATGAAATCAAATTATGGGAATGATTTGGAATATGATGAAGAGAGTATAATTGGAGCTTACAACTAGGTGTAGGTAATTTTTTTTTCAATATTGACAAGTGACACCCATTGGCCATTGTCGAGCATGACGTAACCAACTTCATTACATGGTTAGAGTTTGGATATGACTTTTGTCTAAGGTTAATTGAGATGTGCCACCAGAATCAAGCAACTAATCAAGATTTTGTTGAGTGTTACCAACATAAATTGNACATTGGCCATTGTCAAGCATGACGTAACCAACTTCATTACATGGTTAGAGATTAGATATGACTTTTGTCTGAGGTTAATTGAGATGTGCCACCATAATCAAGCAACTAATCAAGATTTTGTTGAGTGTTACCAACATAAATTGCTTGCGCCGGTTGAGATAGAGGAGTATATTGTAAGATTATCTTGTGTCAACAACGAGCTGTTGAGTGTCGAGTGATCGAATCTCCATAAAAAAGTTGACACTCGATGGTTACTTTGGGATGGTTTCAACCCCTGTCTCTAGTTGAGCCTGTGTGACCCATGGGCGAGGCAAAATATGCCTTAATTTTTGTTTCTATTAGCAACCAATGCAATGTTTGGATTCCGATATATTATGAATTAAGTGACCCGAGTTGCTTCGCTTGCTTGACTAGTTTTCTCATTGCATGATAACGAATATAAANTGAATCTCCATAAAAAAGTTGACACTCGATGGTTACTTTGGGATGGTTTCAGCCCCTGTCTCTAGTTGAGCCTGTGTGACCCATGGGCGAGGCAAAATATGCCTTAATTTTTGCCTCTATTAGCAACCAATGCAATGTTTGGATTCCGATAAATTATGAATTAAGTGACCCGAGTTGCTTCGCTTGCTTGACTAGTTTTCTCATTGCATGATAACGAATATAAATTGTCAAGATTAATGTGTTGGAGGCTTTTTAAATTCTTGATAGATTGGAGGTAAATTATTTAGAGTATATAAAATAATATCTTTGATATCTAGAGGAGCTCCTGAGGCAGCAATTAGATTGACTTGGCTTTCATCAGGGTGAGGTGTCCGATTATAACGTGTGTTCCCATTGAAATGTATTGAAGCCAGCATGGTTTGTAGATAATAATTAGCATTCAAGACTATNTGATATCTAGAGGAGCTCCTGAGGCAGCAATTAGATTGACTTGGCTTTCATCCGGGCAAGGTGTCCGGTGATAACGTGTGTTCCCATTGAAATGTATTGAAGCCAGCATGGTTTGTAGATAATAATTAGCATTCAAGACTATCCAAATTTTGGTACTTGAATCCAAATTAAAAACATATGGAAACGGGTGGTGAGATGTTAGAACGAAGAGCTGATGCTAGATTTTGGTCAATTAAAATCCAAAGATTCTATTGCCACAATTTGCCAGCTAGTAAAAATGTTACCATATTCTACGGGAAGAATAGCTGCTAGAGATGAAATATAACCATCTAAACAGCATTAAAAACCATTTGGTTGGAATTACTTGATGAGCTGAGATTTCCAATTGGGAAAACTATCTGGGGTAAAATGCGTTTAAAAGGCATATTTACAAGTTTTTTTGGCAAGATGTTGGAATAGCGAAAGTGATTTGTTAGTCAAATTTTTATTTATAAACATTGAACATTTCCACTTTATGTTGATTTTAGTATGTGGATTTGTGTTTGAAGCATTTATGTCATATTAGGTTTAGCATTATTTTTTTTGTTAAATTTATTCCTATTACTTCGTTATTTTATTTGGACATTGTTCAGTACTTGTATATCAGCANTTTATAAACATTGAACATTTCCACTTTATGTTGATTTTAGTATGTGGATTTGTGTTTGAAGCATTTATGCCATATTAGGTTTAGCAGGTTTAGCATTATTTTTTTTTGTTAAATTTATTCCTATTACTTCGTTATTTTATTTGGACATTGTTCAGTACTTGTATATCAGCANACAAATTTTTATTTATAAACATTGAACATTTCCACTTTATGTTGATTTTAGTATGTGGATTCGTGTTTGAAGCATTTATGTTATATTAGGTTTAGCATTATTTTTTTTGTTAAATTTATTTCTATTACTTCGTTATTTTATTTGGACATTGTTCAGTACTTGTATATCAGCAAGCCATATGACGCGGGTGCTAGAGTTTTCTTTAAGTTTCTATGTCTGGATTTATCTGTTTTAGTTTTTTTTTGTCTTTATAGTTTTTGATGACATACTTGTAATTAGAAGAGTCTAGTACTTATAAATAGTTTTTGTTTGTGTAGAGTGAGTTATAGTTCTTAGAGAGTTTTCCTGTAGGGTGATTTGACTTCCATTCCTCTTGCAGCTGTTTTCACAGCAAAACTTCAATAAGGAAACATCTGTAAGCTAAAGGAAATTACCAAAATGGGAGAAAAAATAAAGAATAAAATAAAAAGGCTCAGATTGTTGTTGTAGTGCTCTAATATAAGTTGTTTTCAAGACCTCTTGCCCTGTCGCTCTACTATAACTTTTTGGTTAATGTGTTGTTGCTCTTAATCAGCTCATGTTGTCAAGCCATTGTATTTTATTTTTATTATTTTGACAAATACTTGATGATTTTTTTATTTCAACTTNAGAAAATTAGATAGGTTTCACAGTGTCTGCGTGTTGAAGCGTTGGTGTTGCGTAGGAGTTTAGAAATAGCTTTGCTCCCGTTAGTTGTAGCCAAAATGTCATCAACATAAATAAGAAAACACATAAATGTGTTTTGATGCTTGTAGATAAGTAGCAAGAGATCAGCTTGACTAGATGGTTTGAGATAGTTGCAACCACCGACAAGGTGATTGTTTCAATACATAGATCTTCTCTTGCAATAAGCAAAAATAGTCAAGATTTTGTCGATTTGTAAATCCTAATGGTTGGTACATATAAATAATTTCTTGATGATGATCATATTAAAGGGCATTGAAGATGTTAACTTGTGTGATTTATGCAAACTATAGCTATTTTTTCATCTAAACTAAATAACAAATGAGACCATTGAAATGAAGTTGAACTCTTAAATATTGTCTTTTGGTGTAACGGTGGGATTTCATCTGAAACTCTAAAATTAAGTGTGTTTGGACGAGAGTAGAATTAGGATGGGTGACCTCATGAGAAGTCACACCAACGAGGCAAATCGCGAGGATATTAGGCTAAAGTGAATAATATCTTGATTGATGAGTGTTCAACTTATTACAAATAGTAAAGTGTTACACTGGCCTGAAGATGAGAAATAAATATCATATAGAACAAAGTGCCAAGCCATGGGAGTTCTTCAACCATAGATTGAACAAAGTGCTATATGATGACAACTACATTTTAAATCTATCTGGGCCTCATATATAATATCAATTTTTTTGGATGATTATGGGTTAAGAGCATTGACGAGGACATTAATTATTTAAGCAGGAGATATTGAGAAACACTTGAGGATAAAATTGAATTCTTAAACAAAGGGATGTCTTTTTGGCGTAACAGTTATAATTTCATAAAAAAATCATAAGTTAAGCATGCTTTAATGAGATTAGTATTAGAGCGGTTAACCTCATGTGAAGTTAAACAAATTGGACAAAAGCATGAGGCCATTAGGCCAAAGCGTACTTGCTTGATGGTAAGAGTTTGGGCTATTACAAATTATATCAAAACTCCATAATTAAGTGTGCTCTTACAGGAGCACAGTTGGGAATGGTGACCTCCTGAGAAGTTACATTATTGAACAAAACCGCGAAGCCATTAGGTTTAAGCGGACAACATGTGGATGGGTAAGAGTTCGAGTAGTTACGACAAGGTCTAAATTCATCAGACATTACAACTCGCCAATTTTCCTTTGGCAGCAATACTATAATAGATGGGATTTGTAGTAGGAGAAAGGGCATATTGAAGATCTAGTATAACTTTTGGTTTAAGCTAGCCATATTTGGACCAAGTTTGCATCAAATGAGTGGTAATATTTGGGAGCTGATGTTGAGATGAATTTGTTGTTGGCAAAAGAGCTTGGTTTTAGATAGTAAATTAATTTGATTATTAGTATATTGTGTTGGTTGGATTTGAAGAGGTGATTGATGGGAAGTAGAGAGTGTAGAAGTGGTGAAATTGTAAGAGGAGCAGATTGATGGGAATTTAAGATGATGGGAATTTAAGGGTATTGAACTGGTGGAAATAAGTTGTGAAATTGTAAGAGGTGCAGGAGATATGATGGTGGCAACAAAAGCCGATTGGTGAATTTGTGGTGAAGTAATGGTTGAGGGTGAGACTGACACAAGTGGAGAATAGGTAGAGTGTGAAGATTGATATGTGGATGATGAAGATATTTTTGGATAAGGAAATGTGTGATCATTAAGGATGACATCCCTTGATATTATAATTTTATCATTTTTTGGATTTAGTCACCCATAATCTTTAAAATGAGAAGAATATCTGATAAACACGCATGTGGTCGAGCGAGAAGCAAATTTATCTAATTCATATGAGTAGCAAAGACAACTAAAAGTTTGAAGCAAAATGCAGTTTGGTTGTTTCTTGTGAAGCAGGTGATATGGAGAGGTATTGGTGGTGTTTGGAGAAGACAAGCAATTAATGAGATTATATGATGTGAAAAGTGTGTGCCTATTTAAACCCAAAATTTAGATAGTTTTGCACCAATGACTGGAGCATGCATTACTACTTAAATATGTAGATCTTATGTTCAACAGTGCCATTTTTCGTGATGGTGTATGGGAAGAAACATTGATGAAGAATGACAAATTGTTTTAGTAAATTTCAAAACAAATTATTGCAATATTCTCCCCCATCATTGGTGTGCAAGACTCTAATTTGGGTTGTAATTTTTTTTTTAATAAGAGCTTTGAATTTAATAAACATGACATAACTTTCGATTTATATCGTATAAGAAACACTCTACAACATGAAGACTAATCATCAATAAATGATATATAATATTTAAGTCCTTTTTGAAAATCACAAGAAGTGGACCTTCTACGTCCGTCTTGATAGCTTGTAATGTAATATACTACAAGTTCGAGATAAACTAAAGGGTAAAATATGAATTTTAGCCACTTATTACAAAAAAAGGTGATTAAGGTGTTTGCTTGAGAGGTGGATTTAAAGAACAAAAATTGAGCATTATTGCAGTTGATAGATGACCCAATCAATGGTGCTAGTTTGTGGTAACAAGGGTTTTGGTGGAAGCTTGGGTAATGACCAAATCAAATATAAATCTTTATGGCTAGGTCTTTGAAGGAGGCTTTGTTTGGTCTTCACATTCTATATGTGAAAGCTAGAATTATCAAGTAAAATTGAATAATTTTTATCATGAGCTTGTTTGTGAATGAAATCAAATTATGGGAATGATTTGGAATATGATGAAGAGAGTATAATTGGAGCTTACAACTAGGTGTAGGTAATTTTTTTTTCAATATTGACAAGTGACACCCATTGGCCATTGTCGAGCATGACGTAACCAACTTCATTACATGGTTAGAGTTTGGATATGACTTTTGTCTAAGGTTAATTGAGATGTGCCACCAGAATCAAGCAACTAATCAAGATTTTGTTGAGTGTTACCAACATAAATTGCTTGCGCCGGTTGAGATAGAGGAGTATATTGTAAGATTATCTTGTGTCAACAACGAGCTGTTGAGTGTCGAGTGATTGAATCTCCATAAAAAAGTTGACACTCGATGGTTACTTTGGGATGGTTTCAGCCCCTGTCTCTAGTTGAGCCTGTGTGACCCATGGGCGAGGCAAAATATGCCTTAATTTTTGCCTCTATTAGCAACCAATGCAATGTTTGGATTCCGATAAATTATGAATTAAGTGACCCGAGTTGCTTCGCTTGCTTGACTAGTTTTCTCATTGCATGATAACGAATATAAATTGTCAAGATTAATGTGTTGGAGGCTTGTTAAATGCTTGATAGCTTGGAGGTAAATTATTTAGAGTATATAAAATAATATCTTTGATATCTAGAGGAGCTCCTGAGGCAGCAATTAGATTGACTTGGCTTTCATCCGGGCAAGGTGTCCGGTGATAACGTGTGTTCCCATTGAAATGTATTGAAGCCAGCATGGTTTGTAGATAATAATTAGCATTCAAGACTATCCAAATTTGGGTACTTGAATCCAAATTAAAAACATATGGAAACAGGTGGTGAGATGTTAGAACGAAGAGCTGATGCTAGATTTTGGTAAATTAAAATCCAAAGATTCTATTGCCACAATTTGCCAGCTAGTACAAATGTTACCATATTCTACGGGAAGAATAGCGGCTAGAGATGAAATATAACCATCTAAACAGCATTAAAAACATTTGGTTGGAATTACTTGATGAGCTGAGATTTCCAATTAGGAAAACTATCTGGGGTAAAATGCGTTTAAAAGGCATTTACAAGTTTTTTTGGCAAGATGTTGGAATAGCGAAAGTGATTTGTTAGTCAAATTTTTATTTATAAACATTGAACATTTCCACTTTATGTTGATTTTAGTATGTGGATTTGTGTTTGAAGCATTTATGCCATATTAGGTTTAGCAGGTTTAGCATTATTTTTTTTTGTTAAATTTATTCCTATTACTTCGTTATTTTATTTGGACATTGTTCAGTACTTGTATATCAGCAAGCCATATGACGCGGGTGCTAGATTTTTCTTTAAGTTTCTATGTCTGGATTTTTGTGTTTTAGTTAGTTTTTGTCTTTATAGTTTATGATGACATACTTGTAATTAGAAGAGTCTAGTACTTACAAATAGTTTTTGTTTGTGCAGAGTGAGTTATAGTTTTTAGAGAGTTTTCCTGAAGGGTGATTTGACTTCCATTCCTCTTGCAGCTGTTTTCACAGGCAAAACTTCAATAAGGAAACATCTGTAAGCTAAAGGAAATTACCAAAATGGGAGAAAAAATAAAGAATAAAATAAAAAGGCACAGATTGTTGTTGTAGTGCTCTAATATAAGTTGTTTTCAAGACCTCTTGCCCTATCGCTCTACTATAACTTTTTGGTTAATGTGTTGTTGCTCTTAATCAGTTCATGTTGTCAAGCCATTGTATTTAATTTTTATTATTTTGACAAATACTTGATGATTTTTTTATTTCAACTTGCTTTCATTACAAACCGTGCAAATTTTTAAGATCAATCTTTCATTGAAATACCTACGCTAAATTGGAGCTCATTAAACTCCTTGCGATGCTTGACTTTCCAGAGAGGATCTACTAGCAGTGAAGAAATCAAACTGCGACAAGAGATAAATCAACTTCTCAAAGAAGCTAACTCTTTATCGACGTAAGTGATTGTTGTCGTCATTTTTTTATTCATTTTATGCTATCCTTGCTTTTAGTATTCTCCTAATGGTTAGCACTGTCAGCTTGCATCCTCCGATGACAGATATATATATATATACTGGGATTTTATGGCGTATTATTATGATAGCCCAAACATGCATCCATGAAAGTAAGAAATTGAGTTTATGAGTGATTTTGTATTGCAGGCCTTCTACTTTTGCCCAGGCTGCAAAACTTAGGCGTGTGGCTATTGCAAAGGAGAAAGAACTAAAAAAAAGTATGTTGGCTATTTTGGCATCTCCATAATAGTATTTTAGTTCATAAAAAATTCTTTTGGTAGCATTAACTGTTTTCAATTAATTCAAGTTATTATTTTTGAGCATCTCAAGAACATTCTGGTTGTTACTTTTCAACTGTTATATTCTAAACATGTCAATGTTGCAATTAAAATAAAATGTGGGTTACCTCTGCACATTTAGTTGGTACTAACTGATTCCAGGAAAATGGGCTGAAGGTGGTGACATTTTGTGACATTTTTTTCCAAAGTAGCTATTTGCTTGCACTATCAGTTAAAGAAGCATTTTTTTGCTGATGCCAATGTTAGCTCAGCTGTAATAGTTTCTGCAAGTTTGTTTGTCATAGAAAAGAAGAGAGAGTTTTCGTTGTTTACCGCATAAATGGACCATTTATAAAACCGCATGTAAATTCCGTCAAATACGTGATGCCACTGAAAAACTAGTGCGATGAACACAAACTTGTTTGGGGCATTTACAAAAGTACCACCCAATTCTTATCTATTTAGGTATCTAACGCCTAGACTCTAGTTTTTACATTTATATTACCTAAATTTTAATATCACATAAAAAATACCACCAGTTTGACTTTTAAAAAGTGAAATACATCTTCTTGTGCATAGTTATGGTGGTATGTATATAAACTTTGAAGTTTATGTGCTAGAAATGTAAATATATCATAATTGAGTTGTACTTNGGAAGTTACTTTCACATCCTGATAATTCAAAACAACGTGTTGACAAAATAAATTATATATTTTGTGCTCATTAAGGGATTTGTGTAACACTTTCAGACTAAAAGAATATTGTTACACGAATTTACAATTCATTACATTAACATAATAAATCATAAAATCGATAGAACCTGAATATAAGAATGTTGCATATAAAACTATTTGATTGTATGATAGTATATGTTGTAAGCGAAAGTTGCCTTGAATATGGGCATTTTTTTATCTTAGTGCATTTGGTTTCTCAATGTTATTTTTGTTATGAAAATGATGATCTCTATATATTTATAAATGTACATCCCACAATCAAAACTATTATTTCTGTGAGGGATGTTCTTAACAACTTCCATGGTTCATTTTGTGACGAGAGTGTGAAGGCCTCACCAACATCTTTATTAAGAAGTCTGATCTGTCAATTTTAACATGATTCAGAGATTCATATTCGTGTAATACAAAATGTCTTAGTAAATCCTAATTTTAATTTACCGCTTGGGAAGTCATTGCTACGTGCATCAGATTTGGCAATGAATCATAAAACAACCATTTTTTGGATAATTTGCCCACCAATAATGTCCAATGTTGTAATAACATATTTACATTTTGCCACCTCAACCTTATTTACATGTCAGACAAATGCTTTGCTTTATTTCTCATAGTTTCTTAATTTACCACAACACTGTAAACAAATAAGATCCAAATAAATTTCAATTTTTTTATTAAATTAGACAAATATATAAATTTAATATGTCAATTTGATATTTACTAAATGCATACTGAAAGCATAAATAAATGGTTTATACAAGTCGTGAAAAATTTTACTCTTCTCGATTAGCATTAGTACAAATGCATCCAAATGAGATATTGGTTTTTGAGCACGCCATCTATGCCTTTCCTGCTCAAATAGATGTAGCTTCTTAAAAAAATGATATCATATAAGCATTTCAGGTAAGAGATTAATAGTTAATTTTTAGAATCACTAAATTAATAAAATATTACTTAAAAAACATTAGTAAAACTTATTATCATTACAGATCGGTATAACATTGATGACTCTATCAACAAAGTGAGCCCAATGTGGTGGAATTAGATTTCTGTCAGGAAAATGAACTTGTAATTGAGCAGGTTTTGTCTGGAAAATACTTTGGATTGTTAATATATTTCAATAATAAAAAAAAACCAATTAATCTTATATAAAATATTAACTCTATAGTGTACTCCATGTTGTAGGTGCCTATGTTATGAGTGTCTTGTATTTGGGATGCTCTTCTTATTATTTGATGCATGATTCATGCTCACCTTACTTTTTAAGATGTTGAATTCTGATATGTCCGTGAATCATTCCCCAAGGAATGTAACATCAAAGACAGAAATATGGGTGAATAAGAATGAACTTTGAATCATATCAATTATGTTGATTGTGAATCATATCAATCATGTTGACCTTTTTCAACAATATTGGCTAATTTTACTATCTTTTGTTCATAAAATGATCTGAGGATAAAATACGATATGATGATTTTACTTTTATTCCCCTATTTTTAATGGGGTTTGTACATGTTATTATACATATTTTATAGGTATGAGTATATCACTTGGTTGCTCTCAATCTCAGTTGATTAAGCTTGTTCGCCTTCAACTCAACAGGGTTGGTTCAGTAGGCTAAACTTAGTCGGAGTTGTCGGTCGAGCTTGATTAGTTTCAGGTCGGTGGTGCTGGTTCGATCTACTAGGCTTGGTTGGTGTTACTGATCGACTGATGTAATCAAGTTCTTGGCCATCATTTCTTGGTGAGGAACCTCTATTGATAGAGCAACATTGGAATATCGAGCAGAGGGCGGGTCACTATTACTTTATAGATAGCTTGCTCCTCAGCAAAGAGAGCCTGATGGATGACTATGATAATTTTTTGGCATTCTTAATTATTTATCTCTAGTGGGAGCTTCAAGGGTGTCCATTGGACAATTGAAGATATTGTGAAACAACTTTTTTTTCCTCATAATGAATCTATTGAATTGTTGGCTGTTGTACTAGGTTCGTATTGGGTTAACTTTCTTGCAGTGGTTGGCTCATATGCATAATTGTTCTGTTTTAATCTGAATGGTTCACACTTGAATCATATGGTCGTCCTTTTGTCCTCTCCGCAGTCGGTTGGGTTTGGCTTTACTGGCTTTGGTGGGGCATCTACATCCGGTCGGATAAATAAATCTCATTATCTTCTATCGGTGATCTCACATTTGTCATACTCTTCTTCCTGAACCATTAGATTTCATCGGGATCAACACTGACATATTTTAAATGTACAATATGACATATTATAAATCTCATCATAAATCCTGCAAAATAAGATCAAAAATTGCATTGTAAGTTTAATTGGTGTAATTATAAGAAGATTCATAAGTCATTGAATTATAATAATCAAGATAAAACATCAAATTTTACATAATAATAATAAAGCAATATATTTTTTTATATAGCTCTGTTAATTTAATACTAATTTTACCTCCCATAAATATATTTATTTTACACAATACTTAAAAGAAATTAAATATTTGATGACTTTACCCTGCTTAATGTAATCCATTTATTGAATTTTACACTCGATAGATGCATCAAAGCATATAAATTACATCATGCAAAAATTTTTCGTAAATTCACTTTCCTAAGTTAAAAAGTCAAAGTGAGCTCCCGGCGAGGATCGAACTCGCGACCTTTCGCTTACGAAGCGAACGCACTACCACTATGCTACGGAAGCTTTTGTCGTAGACGTTTTTAATATT
>JXCR01149080.1:86799-105336 GCA_002079205.1 Phalaenopsis hybrid cultivar
TTTATAGAAGAAATGAATATTATTACTACAATTAACAAAGTAAATGATTAAATGATATTTGCTTGCAATCTATAGAATTAGTGAATGAGTATCATTAATAAATGGAAAATGAAAATTCATCTCAGTGCAGTCGTCCTGTATAAAATTGGTCAATAATTATCATTAAGAAGTTTATCTCAGTACAATCATGTTGAATCGATTGTACTAAGTTGCCCTTTTAATAAATTTATATTATTTATGTATCTTCCTGTAAACCAAGGGTAAATAGCAATACTAACATAAACAGTGAAATTAATAATTGAAGAATAGCCAATTTAATCAGTACAACTGTGTTGTATCAGATGTACCAAAACAATTTAACAATTTTAATAAAATTTGGTAGCTTTGGTACGAACGATACAACATGGTTGTGTGGAAGAGAGTGCAATTAAATTTAGTCTTGTATGCACAAGTATCGTTAGGAAATTTATCTCAGTACAACTATGTTGTATTGGTTATAACGAGTTAACTGTTTTCATCATTATTTACATTCCTATAAACCAAGGGTAAATACTAATACCAACAAAACATTGAGATTAATAATTAGAGACTAGCTAATTTACTCTGTACAACTGTATTGTATCGGTTGTAGTGACCTAACTAGCCACTTATACAATTTAGTAGCTTAAGTACAACTGATAAAATACGGTTGTACCCAAGAAATTGAATGTAATTTTTTTATTGCATGTATAATATCATTATGAAGTTTATCTTAGTACAGCCATATTGTATAGATTGTACTGACCTACTGCCCTCCTGTAAATCAAAGCTAAAAGATAATACTAACATCAACAATGTGATTAATATCTAGAGAGTAGCAAATTTGTTCAATACAATTGTGTTGTATCGGTTGTACTTAGCTGCCTAATCGCGTCATAGAATTTGATAGGTTCGATATAACTCATACATCATAGTTGTACCTAAGAGATCACACGTGAATTTAGTATGGCATGCATAAGTATCTGAATGAAATTTATCTCAGTACAATCATGTTTTATTAGTTGCATTGAGTTACATAACATATGGAGACTTTGAAGTTACTTTCACATCCTGATAATTCAAAACAAAGTGTTGACAAAATAAATTATATATTTTGTGCTCATTACGGGATTTGTGTAACACTTACAGACTAAAAGAATATTGTTACACAAATTTACAATTCATTACATTAACATAATAAATCATAAAATCGATAGAACCTGAATATAAGAATGTTGCATATAAAACTATTTGATTGTATGATAGTATATGTTGTAAGCGAAAGTTGCCTTGAATATGGGCATTTTTTTATCTTAGTGCATTTGGTTTCTCAATGTTATTTTTGTTATGAAAATGATGATTTCTATATATTTATAAATGTACATTCCACAATCAAAACAATTATTTTGCTAAGGGATGTTCTTAACAACTTCCATAAGTCATTTTGTGACGAGAGTGTGAAGGCCTCACCAACATCTTTATTAAGAAGTCTGATCTGTCAATTTTAACATGATTCAGAGATTCATATTCGTGTAATACAAAATGTCTTAGTAAATCATAATTTTAATTTACCGCTTGGGAAGTCATTGCTACGTGCATCAGATTTGGCAATGAATCATAAACCAACCATTTTTTGGATAATTTGCCCACCAATAATGTCCATTGTTGTAATAACATATTTACATTTTGCCACCTCAACCTTATTTACATATCAAATAAATGCTTTGCTTTATTTCTCATAGTTTCTTAATTTACCACAACACTGTAAATAAATAAGATCCAAATAAATTACAATTTTTTTTATTAAATTAGACAAATATATAAATTTAATATGTCAATTTGATATTTACTAAATGCATACTCAAAGCATAAATAAATGATTTATACAAGTCATGAAAAATTTTACTCTTCTCGGTTAGCATCACTACAAATGCATGGTTTTTGAGCACGCATCTATGCCTTTCCTGCTCAAATAGATATAGCTTCTTAAAAAAATGATATCATATAAGCATCTCAGGCAAGAGATTAATAGTTAATCTTTAGAATCACTAAATTAATAAAATATAACTTAAAAAGTATTAGTAAAACTTATTATCATTACAGATCGGCATAACATTGATGACTTCTATCAACAAAGTGAGCCCAATGTGGTGGAATTAGATTTCTGTCAGGGAATTGAATTTGTAATTGAGCAGGTTAAAAACACCAATTAATGTTATATAAAATATCAACTCTATAGTGCACTCCGTGTTGTTGGTGTCTCTATTATAAGTGTCTTGTATGTGGGATGATCTTCTTAATGTCGGTTGCATGGTTCATGCTCACCACACTTTTTAAGATGTTGAATTCTAATATGTCTGTGAATCATTCCCCAAGGAATATAACATCAAAGACAGAAATATGGGTGAATAAAAATGAATTTTGAATCATATCGATTATGTTGATTGTGAATCATATCAATCATGTTGACCTTTTTCAACAATGTTGGCTAATTTTATTATCTTTTGTTCATAAAATGATATGAGGATAAAATACGATATGATGATTTTACTTTTATTCCTCTATTTTTAATGGGATTTGTACATGTTATTATACATATTTTATAGGTATGAGTATATCACTTGGTTGCTCTCAATCTCAGTTGATTAAGCTTGTACGCCTTCAACTCAACAGGGTTGGTTCAGTAGGCTAAACTTTGTCGGAGTTGTCAGTCGAGCTTGATTAGTTTCAGGTCGGTGGTGTTGGTTCGGTCTACTAGGCTTGGTTGGTGTTACTGATCGACTGATGTAATCAAGTTCTTGGCCATCATTCCTTGGTGAGGAACCTCTATTGATAGAGCAACGTTGGAATATCGAGCAAAGGGCGGGTCACTATTACTTGATAGATAGCTTGCTCCTCAGCAAAGAGAGCTTATGGATGACTATGATAATTTTTTGGCATTCTTAATTATTTATCTCTAATGGGAGCTTCAAGGGCGTCCGTTGGACAATTGAAGATATTGTGAAACAACTTTTTTTTCCTCATAATGAATCTATTGAAATGTTGGCTACTGTACTAGGTCCGTATTGGGTCAACTTTCTTGCAGTGGTTGGCTCAAATGCATAATTGTTTTGTTTCAGTCTGAATGGTTCACACTTGAATCACATTGTCCTCCTTTTGTCCTCTTTGCAGTCGGTTGGGTTTGGCTTTGTTGGGGCATCTACATCCGGTCGGATAAATGAATCTCATTATCTTCTATCGATGGTCTCACATTCGTCATACTCTCCTCCTTGGACCATTAGATCTCATCGGGATCAACATTGACATATATTATAAATCTCATCATAAATCCTGCAAAATAAGATAAAAAATTGCATTGTAAGTTTAATTGGTGTAATTATAAGAAGATTCATAAGTCATTGAATTATAATAATCAAGATAAAACATCAAATTTTACATAATAATAATAAAGCAATATATTTTTTTATATAGCTATTATAATTTAATATTAATTTTACCTCCCATAAATATATTTATTTTACACAATACTTAAAAGAAATTAAATATTTGATAATTTTACCCTGCTTAATGTAATCCATTTATTGATTTTTACACTCGATAGATGCATCAAAGCATATAAATTACATCATGCAAAAATTTTTCGTAAATTCACTTTCCTAAGTTAAAAAGGCAAAGTGAGCTCCCGGCGAGGATCGAACTCGCGACCTTTCGCTTACGAAGCGAACGCACTACCACTATGCTACGGAAGCTTTTGTCGTAGACGTTTTTAATATTTTTAATATAAATATTTAAAATATGAATTAAATATTTACTAATATTAAATGCTACGGGCTCATCTTTTTGTTTTTGTTTAGGCCTCAAATATATGTATCACAATATTAAGTATGGGTAAATTGCATTTATATACAGCAATTTATAATATTTTTCATNATTAATATAAAGTAATTTTAAAAAGTGAATTAAATATTTACTAATATTAAATGCTACGGGCTCATCTTTTTGTTTTTGTTTAGGCTTCAAATATATGTATCACAATATTAAGTATGGGTAAATTGCATTTATATACAGCAATTTATAATATTTTTCATGTAAGAATGACTAAAGATGTGAGCACTTATATTTAATTTGCAATACTTATAGTTACTAACATTAGAAAATAAAGAGACGTTGATGCATTTCATGACTGAACTAAAATGATCAATAGACGTGATGAAAAGTTTAGTATTTTGTTTTTTAATAGGATTGGCAATTAAATGTGCAAATGAATTTCAGTTTAAGCATTTTCTCAATGAGAGGAATCCAACGAGCCTAAGATTGCTTGATTTTGAGAACATTAAGGTCTCAAATCCTTTAAATACGTCTATGATTAATGTAGGTCAATATAAGTCATATAATCGAGTGGTTGAAAAAGTTATTTGCCAAAAGTCAAAAATATCCCCCTCCGCAAAACTATAGATAAATCATTGTCTTCCCTTTTATGTAGGGGATGATGAGAGAATAGATTTCTTAAAATGTTATGAACTAACGATTCGACCATACCTTATGGTCTCTGTAATCATCGAACCCTGTCGTGTGCCTCTGCTCACCATTGTCAATGACAATTGCTTCTTGATGTCATATCCCAAATATGGTGTTGTAATACAAAACATCATATTAAAGACATGACGATAACTTCTGATCTTAATAGCCACTGACCATATTGACCACCGTCAATCGATCACCATTAGCCACCGCCGACCTCATGCTGCTGGTGACAAGTTTAAAAAGATTGCATTCTAAGTATGACTATAACATATAACACCTATTTTGAAGATCCAATGTTAACCTTCTGCCTCACAGTTGTTAACCATTGTCGACCACGTCGATTGTTACCACGTGCTGCCACTGGCTACTGCCCACCTGCTTATGAACGTTGTAGCCGAAACAAAGTGGTTGATCTTAGCACAATCATCTTTCTTTATGTTTTATAATGACAATTGCAGTGTCTAGTGTGAAACTATAACCCCGTTTTCAAGAAAGGACCCAACCACAAACTACGACCTTTACGACAAATGTGATTTGAAATTTATTCCAACTTTGTTCGAATCATGCGTGAATAATTTTCATATATTGTTTGAAAGAATTATTCAAACTTAAATATAATTTTAAAATTTTATTAATTATAACTTTAATCTTATTCGACTATTTTAAAGCAATATTTATATACATACCAAACAATTCTTATATAATTAAATCTATCGATTAAAGAAGTATACTTTATTTTCTTAAAGTTATGGTAATTTTATTTTTGATGTGATGTTAAATTTTTGAATGCTATATATATATATATATATATATATATATATATATATATATATATATATATATNCTTATGAACGTTGTAGCCGAAACAAAGTGGTTGATCTTAGCACAATCATCTTTCTTTATGTTTTATAATGACAACTGCAGTGTCTAGTGTGAAAATGTAACCCCGTTTTCAAGAAAGGGTCTAACCACAAACTACAATCTTTACGACAAATGTGATTCAAAATTTATTTAAATTTTGTTCGAATCATGCTTGAATAATTTTCATATATTGTTTGAAAGAATTATACAAACTTAAATATAATTTTAAAATTTTATTAATTATAACTTTAATCTTATTCTACTATTTTAAAGCAATATTTATATACATACCAAACAATTCTTATATAATTAAATCTATCGATTAAAGAAGTANAGCAAGAGCCTATATATGAACAATCTAATTCATATAAATTAACATGGAATCCCTTGAATTTTGAGCGCTATTTGTGTACGTTATATGCACTTAGAATTGCATGTGTATGACCTCGAATAACCTTCTAATAACTCAGTTATTAAAAAAATTATTCCGTACGGATCGGACACCCAGACATCTTGCGTGCGGTGTCCGATCCTGACCGTAAATCAGGTGATTTACAGTCATGATGTATTTTGGTGGGCCCCACCTAAATTAAAAAAAAACTGAAATATTCCTGACCGTAGATCATCGTGATCTACGGTCACGATCAGACACCGCATGCAGAGATGCATGCGATGTCCTTATGCAATAATTTCTCCAGTTATTGGGGGTTATTGAGTGGTTGTTAGGAGTATTAATCAAAATAACACTTCAATAACCTAAAAAAACCTATCAATATATTCTGCGGTTCGCCACTCATTTTTTTAATGTCATTTAAGGGTTTTTTTGAAATTATTGGGGGTATTAACCCCAATAACAACGGCATAATCCTCAAATAACTCTCGACTATGATGTAAGCATAGATTTTTCCTAAATTTCAGTTCTTACAAACAGACTATTTGATTATTATATTTCAAATATAGATTGCATTAAAAAAAGAAAAAAAAAACTTTCGCTCTTCTACTGTTTGGGAATTTAGCCGGGCAGCGGGAATCCAGCACATCGCCGGCGGGAGTTCAGGGAGCGATTGGCCATTTGCTATTCTGCGCCGTCGGCTGAGAAGATGGACGAAACCCTCGGCGATGTTCGGAGCCAGCTTTCTCCTTCCACCATTTTACTGATCGTCGTTGCTCTCCAACTCCTTGATGTGCTATTCGAGAAGCTTAAGAAGGTAATCCATTCCCGTCTACANTGAATTTTTTTAGCAAGAGCCTATATATGAACAATCTAATTCATATAAATTAACATCGAACCTCTTGAATTTCGAGCGCTATTTGTGTACGTTATATGCACGTAGAATTGCGTGCGTATGACCTCGAATAAACTTCCAATAACTCAGTTATTGGAAAAATTATTCCATACGGATCGGAAATCTTGCGTGAGGTGTCCGATCCTGACGGTAAATCAGGTGATTTACGGCCAGGACGTATTTCAGTGGGTCTCATCTAATTTTTTTTTAAAAAAACTAAAATAATCATGACCGTAGATCACGTGATCTACGGTCATGATCGGACACCGCATACAGAGATGCATGCGATGTCCGTATGCAATAATTTCTCCAGTTATTGAGGGTTATTGAGAGGTTGTTAGGAGTATTAATCAAAATAACACTTCAATAACCTAAAAAAAACTATCAATATATTCTGCGGTTCGCGACTCATTTTTTTAATGTCATTTACGGATTTTTTGAAATTATTGGGGTTATTAACTCCAATAACAACAGCATAATCCTCAAATAACTCTCGAATAACAGTCATACATACAATTCTAAGTGCTTATGATGTAAGCATAGATTTTTCCTAAATTTCAGTTCTTACAAATAGACTATTTGATTATTATATTTCAAATATAGATTGCATTAAAAAAAGAAAAAAAAAAACTTTCGCTCTTCTACAGTTTGGGATTTTAGCCGGGCAGCGGGAATTCAGCACATCGCCGGCGGGAGTTCAGGGAGCGATTTTACCGGCGCTCCACAAGACATTTCGCTCAGCAAAAGCGATTGGCCATTTGCTATTCAGCGCCGTCGGATGAGAAGATGGACGAAACCCTCGGCGATGTTCGGAGCCACCTTTCTCCGTCCACCATTTTACTGATCGTCGTCGCTCTCCAACTCCTTGATGTGCTATTCGAGAAGCTTAAGAAGGTAATCCATTCCCGTCTACACGCATCTACTCCGCATAACCTAGTATTGATACCGTGATCGGACCTGATATACATTCTTCACCCCTTTAGGTTTAAATCGAAACAGTATGTTTCAAATTTTCTTTTGGTGTATTCGATGGATCTGTAGGTTTTGCTACGCGTGTTCGTTTTGTTCTCATTGGAAGGCGTTTATGTCATGAAGATTTAGGGCGCATTTGCTAATTTTTTGCTGTGGAAGATGGGTTCAACATGCTTTGACAGAACCGGTTGACACCAGACGAAAGATCCAAGTCTGTAATGGTTTAATATTGAGGATATCCGAATCGGAATACATGAGTGGGTATAGCATCAGAGGTGATTTTCATGGCTGTTGGATTGGAAGCGGTTCGCAGTCTTTCATGCCAGCTCGGTGAAGAATGTTCAGGGCATAATTCGGTTGGCTTAAAAACAAGACATAAGCGGTTTGAATGGTGTGAATGCCTGGGAAAATTAGATAGGTTTCACAGTGTCTGCGTGTTGAAGCGTTGGTGTTGCGTAGGAGTTTAGAAATAGCTTTGCTCCAGTTAGTTGTAGCCAAAATGTCATCAACATAAATAAGAAAACACATAAATGTGTTTTGATGCTTGTAGATAAGTAGCAAGAGATCAGCTTGACTAGATGGTTTGAGATAGTTGCAACCACCGACAAGGTGATTGTTTCAATACATAAATCTTCTCTTGCAATAAGCAAAAATAGTCAAGATTTTGTCGATTTGTAAATCCTAATGGTTGGTACATATAAATAATTTCTTGATGATGATCATATTAAAGGGCATTGAAGATGTTAACTTGTGTGATTTATGCAAACTATAGCTATTTTTTCAACTAAACTAAACAACAAATGAGACCATTGGAATGAAGTTGAACTCTTAAATATTGTCTTTTGGTGTAACGGTAAGATTTCATCTGAAACTCTAAAATTAAGTGTGTTTGGACGAGAGTAGAATTAGGATGAGTGACCTCATGAGAAGTCACACCAACGAGGCAAATCGTGAGGAGATTAGGCTAAAGTGAATAATATCTTGATTGATGAGTGTTCAACTCATTACAAATAGTAAAGTGTTACACTGGCCTGAAGATGAGAAATAAATATCATATAGAACAAAGTGCGAAGCCATGGGAGTTTTTCAACCATAGATTGAACAAAGTGCTATATGATGACAACTACATTTTAAATCTATCTGGGCCCCATATATAATCTCATTTTTTTTTTATGATTATGGGTTAAGAGCATTGACGAGGACATTAATTATTTAAGCAGGAGATATTGAGAAACACTTGAGGATAAAATTGAATTCTTAAACAAAGGGATGTCTTTTTGGTGTAACAGTTATAATTTCATAAAAATATCCTAAGTTAAGCATGCTTTAATGAGATTAGTATTAGAGCGGTTAACCTCATGTGAAGTTAAACGAATTGGACAAAAGCATGCGACCATTAGGCCAAAGCGTACTTGCTTGATGCTAAGAGTCTGAGCTATTACAAATTATATCAAAACTCCATAATTAAGTGTGCTCTTACAGGAGCACAGTTGGGAATGGTGACCTCTTGAGAAGTTACATTATTAAACAAAACCACGAAGTCATTAGGTTTAAGCGAACAACATGTGGATGGGTAAGAGTTCGAGTAGTTACAACAAGGTCTAAATTCATCAGACATTACAACTCGCCAATTTTCCTTTGGCAGCAATACTATAATAGATGGGATTTGTAGTAGGAGAAAGGGCATATTGAAGATCTAGTATAACTTTTGGTTTAAGCTAGCCATATTTGGACCAAGTTTGCATCAAATGAGTGGTAATATTTGGGAGCTGATGTTGAGATGAATTTGTTGTTGGCAAAAGAGCCTGGTTTTAGATGGTAAATTAATTTGATTATTAGTATATTGTGTTGGTTGGATTTGAAGAGGTGATTGATGGGAAGTAGAGAGTGTAGAAGTGGTGAAATTGTAGAGGAGCAGATTGATGGGAAGTTAAGGGTATTGAACTGGTGGAAATAAGTTGTGAAATTGTAAGAGGTGCAGGAGATATGATGGTGGCAACAAAAGCAGATTGGTGAATTTGTG
Source organism: Phalaenopsis hybrid cultivar (assembly GCA_002079205.1). Classification (NCBI taxonomy): domain Eukaryota; kingdom Viridiplantae; phylum Streptophyta; class Magnoliopsida; order Asparagales; family Orchidaceae; genus Phalaenopsis; species Phalaenopsis hybrid cultivar. Next base: position 96,484 of record JXCR01149080.1, read on the forward strand.
GTGAAGTAATGGTTGAGGGTGAGACTGACACAAGTGGAGAATAGGTAGAGTGTGAAGATTGATATGTGGATGATGAAGATATTTTTGGATAAGGAAATGTGTGATCATTAAGGATGACATCCCTTGATATTATAATTTTATCATTTTTTGGATTTAGTCACCCATAATCTTTAAAATGAGAAGAATATCTGATAAACACGCATGTGGTCGAGCGAGAAGCAAATTTATCTAATTCATATGAGTAGCAAAGACAACTAAAAGTTTGAAGCAAAATGCAGTTTGGTTGTTTCTTGTGAAGCAGGTGATATGGAGAGGTATTGGTGGTGTTTGGAGAAGACAAGCAATTAATGAGATTATATGATGTGAAAAGTGTGTGCCTATTTAAACCCAAAATTTAGATAGTTTTGCACCAATGACTGGAGCATGCATTACTACTTAAATATGTAGATCTTATGTTCAACAGTGCCATTTTCCGTGATGGTCTATGGGAAGAAACATTGATGAAGAATGACAAATTGTTTTAGTAAATTTCAAAACAAATTATTGCAATATTCTCCCCCATCATTGGTGTGCAAGACTCTAATTTGGGTTGTAAATTTTTTTTTATAAGAGCTTTGAATTTAATAAACATGACATAACTTTCGATTTATATCGTATAAGAAACACTTTACAATATGAACACTAATCATCAATAAATGATATACAATATTTAAGTCCTTTTTGAAAATCACAAGAAGTGGACCTTGTACGTCCGTCTTGATAAGTTCTAATGTAATATACTACAAGTTTGAGATAGACTAAAGGGTAAAATATGAATTTTAGCCACTTATTACAAAAAAAGGTGATGAAGGTGTTTGCTTGAGAGGTGGATTTAAAGAACAAAAATTGAGCATTATTGCAGTTGATAGATGACCCAATCAATGGTGCTAGTTTGTGGTAACAAGGATGTTGGTGGAAGCTTGGGTAATGACCAAATCAAATATAAATATTTATGGCTAGGTCTTTGAAGGAGGCTTTGTTTGGTCGTCAGATTCTTTATGTGGAAGCTAGAATTATCAAGTAAAATTGAATAATTTTTATCATGAGCTTGTTTGTGAATGAAATTCAAATTATGGGAATGATTTGGAATATGATGAAAAGAGTATAATTGGAGCTTACAACTTGGTGGCGGTAAATTTTTTTTTTCAATATTGACAAGTGACACACATTGGCCATTGTCGAGCATGACGTAATCAACGTCATTACATGGAGATTAGATATGACTTTTGTCTGAGGTTAATTGAGATGTGCCACCAGAATCAAGCAACTAATCAAGATTTTGTTGAGTGTTACCAACATAAATTGCTTGAGCCGGTTGAGATAGAGGAGTATATTGTAAGATTATCTTGTGTCAACAACGAGCTGTTGAGTGCCGAGTGATCGAATCTCCATAAAAAAGTTGACACTCGATGGTTACTTTGGGATGGTTTCAGCCCCTGTCTCTAGTTGAGCCTGTGTGACCCATGGGCGAGGCAAAATATGCCGTAATTTTTGCCTCTATTAGTAACCAATGCAATTTTTGATTTCCGATATATTATGAATTAAGTGGCCTGAGTTGCTTCGCTTGCTTGACTAGTTTTTTCATTGCAGGATAACAAATATAAATTGTCAAGATTAACGTGTTGGAGGCTTGTTAAATGCTTGATAGCTTGGAGGTAAATTATTTAGAGTATATAAAATAATATCTTCGATATCTAGAGGAGCTCCTGAGGCAGCAATTAGATTGAGCCTGCATGGTTTGTAGATAATAATTAGCATTCAAGACTATCCAAATTTTGGTACTTGAATCCAAATTAAAAACATATGGAAACGGGTGGTGAGATGTTAGAACGAAGAGCTGATGCTAGATTTTGGTCAATTAAGATCCAAAGATTCTATTGCCACAATTTGCCAGCTAGTAAAAATGTTACCATATTCTACGGGAAGAATAGCTGCTAGAGATGAAATATAACCATCTAAACAGCATTAAAAACCATTTGGTTGGAATTACTTGATGAGCTGAGATTTTCAATTAGGAAAACTATCTGGGGTAAAATGCGTTTAAAAGGCATATTTACAAGTTTTTTTGGCAAGATGTTGGAATAGCGAAAGTGATTTGTTAGACAAATTTTTATTTATAAACATTGAACATTTCCACTTTATGTTGATTTTAGTATGTGGATTCGTGTTTGAAGCATTTATGTTATATTAGGTTTAGCATTATTTTTTTTGTTAAATTTATTTCTATTACTTCGTTATTTTATTTGGACATTGTTCAGTACTTGTATATCAGCAAGCCTTATGGCGCGGGTGCTAGAGTTTTCTTTAAGTTTCTATGTCTGGATTTTTGTGTTTTAGTTAGTTTTTGTCTTTATAGTTTATGATGACATACTTGTAATTAGAAGAGTCTAGTACTTACAAATAGTTTTTGTTTGTGTAGAGTGAGTTATAGTTTTTAGAGAGTTTTCCTGAAGGGTGATTTGACTTCCATTCCTCTTGCAGCTGTTTTCACAGGCAAAACTTCAATAAGGAAACATTTGTAAGCTAAAGGAAATTACCAAAATGGGAGAAAAAATAAAGAATAAAATAAAAAGGCACAGATTGTTGTTGTAGTGCTCTAATATAAGTTGTTTTCAAGACCTCTTGCCCTATCGCTCTACTATAACTTTTTGGTTAATGTGTTGTTGCTCTTAATCAGTTCATGTTGTCAAGCCATTGTATTTTATTTTTATTATTTTGACAAATACTTGATGATTTTTTTATTTCAACTTGCTTTCATTACAAACCATGCAAATTCTTAAGATCAATCTTTCATTGAAATACCTACGCTAAATTGGAGCTCATTAAACTCCTTGCGATGCTTGACTTTCCAGAGAGGATCTACTAGCAGTGAAGAAATCAAACTGCGACAAGAGATAAATCAACTTCTCAAAGAAGCTAACTCTTTATCGACGTAAGTGATTGTTGTCGTCATTTTTTTATTCATTTTATACTATCCTTGCTTTTAGTATTCTCCTAATGGTTAGCACTGTCAGCTTGCATCATCCGATGACAAATATATATATATACTGGGATTTTATGGCGTATTATTATGATAGCCCAAACATGCATCCATAAAAGTAAGAAANTTGCATCCTCCGATGACATATATATATATATATACTGGGATTTTATGGCGTATTATTATGATAGCCCAAACATGCATCCATAAAAGTAAGAAATTGAGTTTATGAGTGATTTTGTATTGCAGGCCTTCTACTTTTGCCCAGGCTGCAAAACTTANTCATGCCAGCTCGGTGAAGAATGTTCAGGGCATAATTCGGTTGGCTTAAAAACAAGACATAAGCGGTTTGAATGGTGTGAATGCCTGGGAAAATTAGATAGGTTTCACAGTGTCTGCGTGTTGAAGCGTTGGTGTTGCGTAGGAGTTTAGAAATAGCTTTGCTCCAGTTAGTTGTAGCCAAAATGTCATCAACATAAATAAGAAAACACATGAATGTGTTTTGATGCTTGTAGATAAGTAGCAAGAGATCAGCTTGACTAGATGGTTTGAGATAGTTGCAACCACTGACAAGGTGATTGTTTCAATACATAAATCTTCTCTTGCAATAAGCAAAAATAGTCAAGATTTTGTCGATTTGTAAATCCTAATGTTTGGTACATATAAATAATTTCTTGATGATGATCATATTAAAGGGCATTGAAGATGTTAACTTGTGTGATGGACAGGCCACGACTAATAGCAAATGTAAGATTTATGCAAACTATAGCTATTTTTTCAACTAAACTAAACAACAAATGAGACCATTGAAATGAAGTTGAACTCTTAAATCTTGTCTTTTGGTGTAACGGTGGGATTTCATCTGAAACACTAAAATTAAGTGTGTTTGGACGAGAGTATAATTAGGATGGGTGATCTCATGAGAAGTCACACCAACGAGGCAAATCGCGAGGATATTAGGCTAAAGTGAATAATATCTTGATTGATGAGTGTTCAACTTATTACAAATAGTAAAGTGTTACACTGGCCTGAAGATGAGAAATAAATATCATATAGAACAAAGTGCCAAGCCAGAGAGTTCTTCAACCATAGATCGAACAAAGTGCTATATGATGACAACTACATTTTAAATCTATCAGGGCCGCATATATAATCTCATTTTTTTTTGGATGATTATGGGTTAGGAGCATTGACGAGGACATTAATTATTTAAGCAAGAGATATTGTGAAACACTTAAGGATAAAATTGAATTCTTAAACAAAGAGATGTCTTTTTGGTGTAACAGTTATAATTTCATAAAAAAATCCTAAGTTAAGAATGCTTTAATGAGATTAGTATTAGAGCGGTTAACCTCATGAGAAGTTAAACAAATTGGACAAAAGCATGAGGCCATTAGGCCAAAGCGTACTAGCTTGATGGTAAGAGTCTGGGCTATTACAAATTATATCAAAACTCCGTAATTAAGTGTGCTCTTACAGGAGCACAGTTGGGAATGGTGACCTCCTAAGAAGTTACATTATTGAACAAAAACACGAGGCCATTAGGTTTAAGCGGACAACATATGGATGGGTAAGAGTTCGAGTAGTTACAACAAGGTCTAAATTCATCAGACATCAGACATTACGACTCGCCAATTTTCCTTTGGCATCAATACTATAATAGATGGGATTTGTAGCAGGGGAAAGGGCATATTGAAGATCTAGTATAACTTTTGGTTTAAGCTAGCCATATTTGGACCACGTTTGCATCAAATGAGTAGTAATATTTGGGAGCTGATGTTGAGATGAATTTGTTGTTGGCAAAAGAGCTTGGTTTTAGATGGTAAATTGATTTGATTATTAGTATATTATGTTGGTTGGATTTGAAGAGGTGATTGATGGGAAGTAGAGGTGATGAAATTGTAAGAGGAGCAGATTGATGGGAAGTTAAGGGTATTGAACTGTTGGAAATAAGTGGTGAAATTGTAACAGGTGCAGGAGAAATGATGGTGGCAACAAAAGCCAATTGGTGAATTTGTGGTGAAGTATTGGTTGAGGGTGAGACTGACACAAGTGGAGAATAGGTAGAGGGTGAAGATTGATATGTGGATGATGAAGATATTTTTGGATAAGGAAATGTGTGATCATTAAGTATAACATCCCTTGATATTATAATTTTATCATTTTTTGGATTTAATCACCCATAATATTTAAAATGAGAAGAATATCTGATAAACATGCATGTGGCCGAGCGAGAAGCAAATTTATCTAATTCATATGAGTAGCAAAGACAACTAAAAGTTTGAAGCAAAATGCAGTTTGGTTGTTTCTTGTGAAGCAGGTGATATGGAGAGGTATTGGTGGTGTTTGGAGAAGACAAACAATCAATGAGATGATATGATGTGAGAAGTGTGTGCCTATTTAAACCCAAAATTTAGATAGTTTTGCACCAATGACTGGAGCATGCATTACTACTTAANATGGTCTTTGTATGAAAAAGTTCTGCTTGCTTCAAAGGTTTCTATTGATGAATTTAGATGTTTTCAATGGTTCCAGCACCTGAGATTCTGACTAAAGTTTGACAAATTAAAATGGACAGGCACTATTGTATACAGGACTTTGCTGGCAATTTTGGAGCACTCCTGTTGCTGCAGTTCCTCCGCATATTTTGCAACCCTTTGGTAACGTATTCTTGTGGTTTTTTCTTTTTTTTTTCTATTAATTTAAGTACTTTGATTTTACAAGAAATAAAGTTTTTGGTACACAGGGAGCTCTTTCATTGTCTTTTGCTTTAGGTAGCAATATCAACTGTTTTGTCCTAAATATTTTGTTCTGGTTATTCGACAGAAATTCATATTTTTTTGTCTAGTTCTAATAGCCAAACAGTTCAGCCAGCAAATATTTATTGCGAAATATCCTCCCTTTTGTAATGAAATAAGTTGCTCATTTTAGTACTTCTGAAAACGACCTATTGGAAGTTTGATGCAGCAGTTAAATACCGTACATGCTAGTGGACGTTTCAAACTTGATAGGGTTTGTTCTCTGAGTCTGAGTTATCTTCTAAAGTAACGGCGATAAAGGAAAATATCACAAATTTATGCTCTTCAGTGCTTGCATTTTATGAATTTATAGATTTTCTTTGTGAGCGATAAAAGAAAAATATCACAAATTTATGCTCTTGAAGGCTTGCATTTTATGGATTTATAGATGTTTATATGTTTAAACTGTGATATATCCTTTTATATACTTAATGAAATGTACAAATTGACTATGGAGAATTTTATGTTGGGTGAGAGATGAGAATTGAATCACAGAAATAGATTCAAGAGATCATAGACAAAACTTTGAACAAAAACACACAAAATAAGAACAATGCATGAAACACAAGATTTAACGTGAAGAAACCCTAGAATGGGAAAAAACCATGGAGGCACACCACATGAAAAAATCTACTATAAAGAAAATGAAGAGAATCATACAAATTACACTAGACTCAAGCTTCTATACATCCTTAGACATGCAAAGGCGCTCACAATCAACTCCTTGCGCAACAAGAGAGTGCGAAAATCCCTCTTCTCCACTAGTTCAGGGGCGTCTCGATTGTCGCGCTGCATCCAAGCATTGCTCTTTGGTTCTGAACCTGTATTGGGTGCTACGATGCTGTATTCCAGGGAAAATATTTACGTACATAAGATGTACGCAGCGTTGCGTACGTCCAGGAGTTATTCAGGGGGTATATGGGGGTTATATCGGGGTTATACCCCTCTATAACCTCCCTGTAACTTACCTGTAACCTACAAATGAGTTCCGCGTTTTTGTAGTTTCATGGGTACAAATAAGTTGCACGGAGGTTACAAGGGAATTACACGGAGGTTACTGGGGGTATAACCCGAATATAACCCCCCTGTACCTCTTGAATAACCCCTAACGTACGCAGCGTTGCGTACATCTTATGTACGCAAATATTTTCCGTATTCCAGGCACCGCGGCGTTGATTAGTGCTGGGGCACTGCTGACTCAGCATTGAGGCACTAGGCTCGGCATTGGGGCGCCACTAGCTCTGCACTGGGACGCCATGTACAAGAAAATTTTTTTTGGGGGGCAGGATCCCGACAAACTCACTGAAAAGCTTCTCATAATTTTACACCTTTTAATTTATAGGTTCATGACACCAAAGCATTATAAATATAAATATTAAACTTTAAGTGTTAGATATGTAAATACAAAGAAATTCGGCAGTAAGTATGTAAATTTCCCTAACTTATAAATCAATAATTTCTAATCTTGGATCATGAATTTGGCGCATCTAATCACATGATGGGATTTGTTTCTATATTCTTTGAAGTACGTTCTTATTGCAAAACCTTTATTCTAAGGACTGCCAATGGATCTCTGTCTCAAGTAGCAGTTATTAGGAAAATATGTATCTTCAACTCCATGTTTATAAATTAGTTCTTTTAGTTCTTATATTTTTCTGCAATCTCTAATCCACCAGCACAATTATGATATTGTGTACTTCAATTATTTGGTACGCTGCTACTCTCTCTCTTCTTTTTTCTCATACTATCAACTATCCTTCTAATAGGGCATGAAAACAAACTTCTATTACTATATTGAATCTATGAGTACCACAGGTCATAGTGCAGCCATCATAACCATTGTTCCAAGCACCACNTACCTCTCTCTCTCTCTCTCTAGTGTTATGTCCTTGAAATGAATCGCAACTTCTCAAATCTTTCTTTTATAAATCTGCATTTTTCTTTAATGACCTCCAATTGAAATCTGTGACAAAAGCTTAGTTGAGGTTTCTGCTGCCTGCAGAATGGTTTGTATGGTTGAAAACTTCAAGTGCTTTGAACTTTTTTGTTTTCTTTTTTGTTTTTGGAATTTTACATACATATCACGTAATTCTTATTTATTTACATATCTAGCACCAAATATTCAATTTTTACACTTATAACAACTTCTTATCATAANCAGTTGAGGTTTCTGCTGTCTGCAGAATGGTTTGTATGGTTGAAAACTTTAAGTGCTTTGAACTCTTTTGTTTTTGGAATTTTACATACATATCAAGTAATTCTTATTCATTTACATATCTAGCACCAAATATTCAATTTTTACACTTATAACAACTTCTTATCATAAATCCATGTATGAAAATATGCATTTTTCTTTGAAGAAGGTAGCGATGGCCGTCTTGTAGATGTGGTGTTTACATATTTGAGTGAATACATGTAAATATGAATGTTGGTGCTAGGTTAGATATGTAAATACACAAGAATTATGTGGTTTGAATGTTAATNTGATGGTCGTCTTGTAGATGTGGTGTTTACATATTTGAGTGAAGACATGTAAATATGAATGTTGGTGCTAGGTTAGATATGTAAATACACAAGAATTATGTGGTTTGAATGTTAATGCCGCCACGTTTTTTCTCCCATTTGCACAAGCAATACAAATTATATGGGAGAAATAATGAATGTGCTGAATGATTAGTTTGTTTCAAATAATATTAATGTTGACCGATGATTGAACAATACGGCTCTATACTTTTAAAACATTTTGGAACAAATGGAATTAAAATTTCCATTTTTTGAAAAGACGTATTACGGAGTATAGTTAAATTCAGTAGTATCAATCGCAAGACATTTTATGCATTTAGAAGATTCTCAAAAGGATATCTATGGATTATAATATCTTCAATGATGTATTTTGATAATATATTACAAAGTTTTACATGAGATTCCATATGAATGCAATGATCTTAATATATATATATATATATATATATATATATATATATATATATATATATATATATATATATATATATATATATATATATATATATATAT
>JXCR01149080.1:126586-140261 GCA_002079205.1 Phalaenopsis hybrid cultivar
AAAAAAAAATGGAAATAAATAAGGGGAATTCACATACATACCACACAAGTTTCACGTATTTACCTATCGGACACCTAAACATTCATATTTTCATGCATACCGCTCAAATCTTTAACATCACATCAAAGTGACCACCATCACTATCTTTGTAAAAATGAAATACATCTCTCATGCATAGGTTTATGACACTAAGTTACTTTAAGTGTAAATATCATACTTTGGGTGTTAGATATGTATATACAAAAGAAGTTTGTGGTGTATACGCAAATTAAAAAAAAAAAAAGAAAAGAAAATTTAGGGTGGATGGCTAACCTCTTGTGCAAGTTCTTAAAGATGCACTAATTGAATTTGTGGCAGAAGCGCAACTTAACTGTTAAAACCTATAGCATTTGGTTTCTACTCAAATGTGGGTATTAGAGTGGCCATTTATTCCTTATTTTACATTTGAACAGCTCCTAAATCATATACAGGTATGAAGTATTTTTAATAAATTAGGTATGAAGCTAAAAGTATAAATAAAATATGGGCGAGCTTAAGTAAAATTTATAGGTTTTGATGCGTTACATATATGTCCTAAGGAAGCAAATAATACTATCTTAGTAACTTTATTTATAAANTGGCGAGCTTAAGTAAAATTTATAGGTTTTGATGCGCTACATATATGTCCTAAGGAAGCAAATAATACTATCTTAGTAACTTTATTTATAAATTTATGTTCTTTTACCAATGATTTAGACAAAGATAGAGCATCTTGTAGAGAACTTTATTGTACAAACCTAAAGTTTGTGGTCTAACTATGCAATTATTTATATATTTGTAAATTTTTTTAAAAATATATTGTAAATACGCATCAAAATGATTAAAAAAATCGGCTAAATTTATTGTTAGAGTCCATTTGAATGAATTGTAATTAACAAGATAACTCTTTATATTATTTTTGAAGACATTGTTTCTTCACGGCTTCTCATTTATGATAATGTGCTATTGAGAAAAATGGTGATAATGTTATAAACATTCTTATGTCACAGTTGTGAAGTTTGTCCTTTTGAGGCATTTTAAGGGAGTACATGAAAATATAAAATATCAAACAAAATTGGGGATTTATATACATACCATAAATTTTTTTAATGCATTTACATATCTTCACTTGAACTCTGACATTCATTTATATTCCACTATGGTAGCTAGATAACCTCAAAATATATGTAGGAAAAGGCATGCGTGTTATAGTTTAAATAGTTTAATAATAGTGAAATTTTTTATGTGCTTTAAAGATTTGAATGTTATTTAAGTGTATAAATGNAGTGATAATGTTATAAGCATTCTTATGTCACAGTTGTGAAGTTTGTACTTTTGTGGCATTTTAAGGGAGTACATGAAAATATAAAATATCAAACAAAATTGGGGGATTTATATACATACCATAAATTTTTTTAATGTATTTACATATCTTCACTTGAACTCTGACATTCATTTATATTCCACTATAGTAGCTAGATAACCTCAAAATATATGTAGGAAAAGTCATGCATGTTATACTTTAAATAGTTTAATAATAGTGAAATTTTTTATGTGCTTTAAAGATTTGAATGTTATTTAAGTGTATAAATGTTTAGAGGTAAGGTATGTAAATATATAAGAATTGTATGTTATTTATGTTTGATGTGATCAATACATTTGGATTTAATATTAAAATAGGATATAAGAGGTTGATAGGATGGCCATATTTAAAACTTTCTATAAACTTATACTATAAGTTTCACATACTTTCACTAATGTGGACTAATGGATCTTAAAACATGCTTAAAATGCTCATGATCAATGAAAAAAAAATACTTAATGTGTTCTTATTTCTTGAAAATGCATACTCAAAACTATCTTGCATGCAATAAACATAGTTTCTTTTGATTTCAATTATCATTATTATTGATTTTATGCTTTTAAAAATAGAAGGATAAATTAAGGGATGATTATATTATAAATCTAGTTAGATCTAATATCAATTGAAGAGATAGGATGATGAAAAATAGATTTTTGAGTGGTTTGAATATGTATAATGTAAGATATTAAGTGCCCATCAAATGAATAAATAAACTTAAACGAGTAAATTAAATTAGTCTTAGATGGATTGAGGATGAAATAATATTGAATAAAAGGTAAAATGCATAGAAATTGTTCAAAAAGATTTCTAAAGAATATATATGACACCTCTTGTAGCTCTCAGCAGAAATGAATGGAAACTGAGGATTCATAGAGCCGACCACAAAAAATTAGAATAAACTTAATGATAATTGTAATCTCATGAAGTTATTTTAATTAACACTGTTATTTGCAACCAACATCTTCTCATCATTTTTGCAAATTGTCATTTTCATTTGTGATTGCTCTCTTTCTTTTTCACCATTAGTTGAAAGAGTTACATCAACTAGATCTCCTTTGATAGCCATTTAGCCAACCTTCGTTGATAAAATGAAGTTTTGCATACAAACCACACAATTCCTATGTATTTACGTATCTAACACCTAAATTTCAATTTTTTACATACATACCACCTTGTGCATGAAAAGGTGTATTCCACTTTTTAAAAGTTAAAAATGTGTTATTTTTGATGTGATATGAAAGATATGAGTGGTATAAATGTAAAAACAAAATATAAGTTTTAGATATTAAATACGTAGGAATTAGTTGGTATGTATGTAAATGCCCTTTAACAAAAAGGCTTTATAAAAGGGTCATTTACATACATTGCACAAAATTCTTACATATCTCACACTAAAACTTTCATATTTACACAAACAGCAATCACTCAATACTTAACATAAAAAAAATAACATGATTAATCTTTTTAAAAGTCAAATACAACTTTTCATGCATATGTTTAAAGCACCAAAATGTCATGTTTGTAAATATAGANACCCCAAGCTGACTCTGGTTGAAGAAGAGGATGATAGGAGTGAAGGCCATTCTGATTTATAACCATTCTTGTGCTGATTCAGTTTTGTTCTAAGAAGTGTGTTGGGGGTTATTCACTCGTGTTCTTTTGAAATGTTATTTATACTCCACAATTTCTGTGCATTTATATAATTTAACTTATAAATTTTGATATTCACACGTGTTGTCTTATGTTGAGAGTTAAATGAGGTGTAGCGATAAGATTATGCATAATGTTTAACTTGATGAAAACTAAAAGGCATGCAATGTGGAGATCTTCTAGATTTAAGCCTTTTGGCGATTAATAACATACCCACTTCATTCTTATGTATTTACATATTTTGCACCTATGTTTAAATTTTTAATTAATATAACCCCTTAATTATGCATGAAAATATGTACTTCATTTTTTAAGAGTTAAAATAGTGATATTCTTGATGTGATGAAAAATTTAGGTGGTGCAAATGTAAAAAGGCCAAAGTTTAGGGGCTAGTATGTAAGCACATAAGAATTGGTGGTTTATACGTAATTGCTCCTAAGAATCTATGAAACGGAATCTTTTAATNGTTACATATTTTCCACCAAAGATTATGCATGAAAATATGTATTTCATTTTTTAAGAGTTAAAGTAGTGATATTTTTGATATGATGAAAAGTTTAGTTGGTGCAAATGTAAAAAGGCCAAAGTTTAGGGGCTAGATATGTAAGCACATAAGAATTGGTGGTTTATACGTAATTGCTCCTAAGAATCTATGAAACGGAATCTTTTAATTATTAATTTTTACAAGCAATTACATAACATTTAAAATTTCGGTATTTGTAAACTTAAAATAATTTGATGGGTAACTTCAGAAGTTTTGTTCAAAAAGATATATAAATATTAATTTATGTTTATTTGGGGTAGCGACAACAGTTTGAGAAAACAGTTGTGAAGCTGCTAAAAAATGCGCTTCACGATAACTGTTACAATTTTTTTTTTTTTTGAGACTGCAACTTTCTAGCAGCAACCATAGATAGACTTGATACTTTTGAGAATAAAGAAAAAATTTAGTTTTGCCAAATAGAAAAAGCTGCAGTGCGCCATCATACCGCCACCCCAAATGCACCCTCATTTTGAGTCACCTCATTTCAGTTTCAACATGAATTGAGCTAATTTCAACCTGAAACAGATCCAAATAACTCAACTTAAGCCAGCTCGTTTCGATTTCAATCCATATAGAGCTCGATTCGGTTTCCACTCAAACCGACTCAAAATTTAATACAATGAGCCATTAGCAAATTTCGAGCCGCACTCAACCGCAAGCCAACCTTAGCTCGATGCAAAATCAGATCGCTAACATCCCCAACAACAATCTCGGCAATCAAATGCAGTNATAGTTTTGCCAAATAGAAAAAGCTGCAGTGCGCCATCATACCGCCACTAGGGCTGTAAACGAGCTGAGCTTGAGCAAGCTCAAACTTGGCTCGTGTTCGGCTCGTTCAAAATAGCTCGTGTTTGAAATCGGCTCGTGAACAATGTGTTCGTGCTCGACTTGATTTAAATATTCACGTTCGTGTTTGGCTCGTGTTCGACTTGAAATTAACTCGTTAAACTAAAATTGAGAAAAATAAATGTAAAGTGTGAGATTCAAAACTGAATCAAATCTATTCAAAAGAAGACACTAATCACATTGTCACATGAGGAGTTATGATTTAAACTTAGATATAAATATATACAATATATTATTATATATATAATATATGTAATATATTGTTATATAAAAAGTTATATAATTTTTTTTTTAGTCATTTCGAGCCGAACACGAGCGAACAAACTGTTGTTCGTGTTCGGCTCGTTTACATTTTGAGCTTAAAAATTTTTTCGTGTTCGGGATAAGCTGTTCACGAACAACAAGCCAAATTGACAGCCTTAACCGCCACCCCAAATGCACCCTCATTTTGAGCCACCTCATTGCAATTTCAACCTGAAAACAGATCCAAATAACTCAAGCCAGCTCGTTTTGATTTCAAGCCATATAGAGCTCGATTCGGTCTCCACTCAAACTGACTCAAAATTGAATACAACGAGACATTAGCAAATTTCGAGCCGCACTCAACCGATTCGAGCTGATTTTTAAGCCAACCTTAGCTCGATGCAAAATCAGATCGCTAACATCCCCAACAACAATCTCGGCAATCAAATGCAGTNTTGAGCTAATTTCAACATGAAAATAGATCCAAATAACTCAAGCCAGCTCGTTTTGATTTCAAGCCATATAGAGCTCGATTCGGTCTCCACTCAAACTGACTCAAAATTGAATACAACGAGACATTAGCAAATTTCGAGCCGCCCTCAACCGATTCGAGCTGATTTTTAAGCCAACCTTAGCTCGATGCAAAATCAGATCGCTAACATCCCCAACAACAATCTCGGCAATCAAATGCAGTAATTTGATAGAAAATATGAACATAACACCTCATTAAAGAGTAAATCACTGAAGACTCGAGTCCAGGTGCAAGTGACAGACATAACTGAAGGAACACAATGAAAGCACTATACTTAAAATACATATTATAGCACATACTAAAACTATACTTAAAATACATACATATTATACTCTCTGTGTTTTACATATTTGGCTTCATGTTAAGTCGGCTAGCAATCTTCTGTCCAAGAGATTTATCACACTGCACCCACATAACAAAACAAATAACATCAACCAACAAAACATTTGCAATAAACACCTCATACAAGACTCAATTAAAAACTATGTATTTACATATCTAACATCTAAACTCCGCTTTTGATATTTATCCCACCCAAAATCTTTCAAATCACATCAAAAATACCATTTTTTAACTTTAAACAATAGCGAAATACACTTTCATACATAGGAAAGCTGGTACATATGTAAAAGTTAAAAATTTAGGTGTTAGATATGTAAATACATATAAGTTATTTCTAAAAACAAATGAAAAATATGGATTCATAAAACCATGATGATGATGAATGTCTCTTATTACAGATATATTGCTTTTTGTTTTGTTGATGGAAGTGCCATTTGAGAAAAGTGGAGAGTTGTATTGGTTAGTCGACGACTAGCACAAATTTTTTGTCGAAAAAATCATGACATGATAGAAACATGATAATAACTTAAATCTAAGTAAACAAAATGGTTTAACCTGAGTCCAATATGAGATCCAGATGCTGCGAATTTCGTGAGTGACTCGGGGATCAGAAAGAGCATCAACCCATCTACAGATGAACCTCTCTTGCCTGAAAGCAGCAGAGAGATAATGAGGGTTTGTCCTGTAAATTTCATTATTTGTGTGTATGGAAGAGGATGTATGTGAGAGAAAGGTCAGTATAAAAACCTGGCAGGGTCGAAGGATCGATATCTCTCTCCTGGTTGCTTGAAATTGTTCTCCTTGCCAATCACACACTGCAAAAATTAGTTTTACAGCTTCAGCCATCATCTCATATATCTCATATAGCACATTTTCTACAGTTAATAATTTGCAGATTCTGAAGAAATAAAGTAGCATATATGTAAAAATCAAATTTTTAGGTGTTAGATATGTAAATACTTGGAAATTAAGAGGGATGTATGCAAATCTTCCAAAGAAAACAAACCTTCTCCCGCTTTCCAGTAAGAAAAGTTTGTGGGATTGGGAACTTCTCAGCATGTCCAACAGGATCATACCTTGAAGGAAAGTAGTTTACCTGCAACAACCCCCCACCAAAAAAAGGTAAATAAATAAATTAATCCATACATATGAACAGAAGAAAATACAACTGCACCTCTTCATCTCTGTGCATGAAATTCATGAAACCTTCATGATGATTATTATGATGAGCAGCCTTCGGGGCATTCGCCGGAAGCATCAAGTAGTTCGGCCCAAGACGGTGCCTTTGCGTGTCGGCATACGAAAAAATTCTCGTCTGAAGCAGCTTATCGTCGGAGTAATGGATTCCGGGAACCACGATGGCCGGACAGAAGGCAAGCTGTTCGTTCTCCGCAAAGAAGTTATCGATGTTCTTATTCAAAACTAAACGGCCAACCGGCTGGAGAGGGACAACATCCTCCGGCCATGTTTTGGTGACATCCAGTGGATCAAAATCAAATCTTTCTTCATGGTCCGGATCAATTGTCTGGATGAATAGCTTCCACTCAGGATAATTTCCGGCGGCGATCGAATCGTAAAGATCCTTGGTGGCATGGCTATGGTTTTTTCCTCCGACGATTATGGCCTCCTCGTCCAACAAGTTCTGGACTCCGCAAGTAGGCCGCCAATGGAACTTCACGTAATGAGCTTTCCCGGTGCTGTTGACGAGCGTGTAGGTGTTTACGCCGGAGCCGTCCATGTGACGGTAGTCGGCAGGAACACCAACATCGTCGAAGAGGAAGGTGAACATGTGCAAGCTCTCAGGGTGGTGGGAGAAGAAGTCGAGGATCCGCCAGTTTTCCTGGATGTGGGACTTTGGATTTGGTTTGAGAGCGTGAACCATGTCCGGGAACTTGATTCCATCGCGAATAAAGAATACTGGGAAGTTATTGCCGACCAGATCGAAGTTACCCTGAAGACGAAGATGAGTTGTATGGAGAATAAGTTTGATTCAATATTTGCAAGTTGATACAACGAAATTAGCAGAATTGCATGACATTATATGGGAATATAAAGTTCAGAAGCAAAGATAAGCAAACAATTCAATATCTGCAATTTCATTTAAAAATAAAGTGCCAGAATAATCCTGTAATTATTTATATAAGCCCATTCTACTCCGAGAGAGTCGAGAAGTAACAATTAATTTCTAGATTTTTTTAATTGAGGCTAAAATAATCAATTAGCCCATATTTTAAAAATATGAAGATTAAATTGATATTTTTATAAATCCTGAGACTAAAATGACTTAATATAAGAGTTAAAAGACCATTTAGATACTTATTCTTTAAAAATATGAAAAATCTCCGCATGTTTTAGATAACTTTTATGTAAGTTCTAAAGAGATAGAAATCCCACAAACAAGACCAAATTCAATCTTCTTTATTTCAAGGCAATAATCCCAATTCATTGAAATAAACTCTTAAAATTGACAAAACCATCCACAAACATATATGAAAATATGACTAAATAACAAATGAAATCTAAGCCTACTAATAATTATGTTTACATAAACATGGTTATATAAATAAATAAAGCATTTTTATACGGAGCCTGACACGGAGGCCAACGAGTTGTCTAAACAAAGATAACCTGTCGAAGTGGCTAAATTGAGCCCACCTACTCAAATGACTGAACCTCGATTTATATCTCACGCAGGGGCAACTAAGCTCATCTTGGAAGGGATAATTACCAAGCATGATCATCATTATTTGTAAGGATACAAACCCATCTTTTTAAACAAGCACTGCCTGACACCTATGTCACAGTCTTTTCACCAATACATCATTAGATGAATGAAGTACAGCACAAAATATATTTTTTATTTTGTTCTTCTATATGTATAAAAGGCAAGTCAAGGAAGGAGGAGGATGGGGGTTTGGTGGGGTGGTGGGGGTGGGGTGTGTAAAGGGAAATCCTACATCTTTCCAAGATTATGTCTCTCTAAAGCAAATATTGTAATCTAGGATGCCTCCACCGAGCCATTTGTTGGTTTAGCAGAGGTTCAAGCTCAAGAGTAACAATCAGAGACACTCTCAAGTATCACATCCATCCCTTTCTTCCACATACCTTCTAAAAATAAGTCTTTATCAAGTACTCACGAATAATACGAGATCATATATCCTAAAAGATTCAACAAACTAACTCAATTGTAAATAAGGCTTATTACATTATACTACCCGTGAATATAGATTGAGGTAGATATATGGTAGTAAAAGAATCTTCTAACTCTAAACCATCAATAAAATGGATGGAAGAAATTGATTGATGTTAAGATTTCCTGCAATAATAATTTTTTCACTTTAAATAAGGCGGTTCAAACTAGGAGACACGAGAAATAAAGAATTGCATATAAAATGAATTGCATTGCAAATAGAATTCATGAAAAAGTAGATAAAAATATGGAGCAACAAGATTGTTTCAAGGGAACATGCACTGTAGAAAAAAATAGAACAAAACTCTATGATGCAAGACTATATCAATGTGGAAAAGTAAAAAAGTCCAGTATATTAGAAATGATATAACATAATGGGACATTTACATACATCACACAATTCTTATAAACTTACATATCTATCCCCTAAACTTTCATATTTGCATACATAACACTCTAATATTTAATATCACATCAAAAATACCACTACTAGTAACTGGTTTTCAGTGGAGCAAATGTTTTCATGCATTGGTGCATGACAACAAAATATTATAAATGTAAATGTCTAACTTTTGGTGTTAGATATGTAAATACAAAGGAATTTTGTGGTATGTATGAAAATTTCCCTAATATTATTACAACATAATACCACAACATGATCGATGCAGAAGAATATAAGAGTAGATTATTGTTCTCACCTCCCTGGTGTAGAACTTCACAGCAAAACCCCGCGGGTCTCTCAAAGTCTCGGGACTTCCGCGTTCATGAATGACAGTTGAAAAGCGAACAATAACGGGAGTTTGAACTCCATGAGCACGAAGAAAATCGGCACACGTGAGATTAGAAATATCATGAGTGACCTCAAAGAAACCCTTCGCACTAGCACCCCTAGCATGAACAACACGCTCAGGAATGCGCTCCCTATCAAATTGAGCTAGCTTTTCAATCAAATGATAATCCTCGAGAAGAATAGGCCCTGCCAATGAAAAAGATACAGAAATTATATAATCTATATTGCAAGAATAGTTTAATTGATAAATCTTGAAGGTGCTAAAACCGAATCCCACCAACAACAAATTTTTGTTTTAGCATTCCATATCTTCAGAAAATTGAAAAAAAAATGAAGAAAAGTTCATCCAAACATAGAGCAAAGTACCCTCATTTGCACTCACTTAAGTTATAATTTTTAGTGAAATTTACATAAATATAGCACAATTCTTACGTATTTACATATCTACACCCAAAGTTGATATTTATACTTATAACACGTTGGTGTCATAACCCTATGCATTAAAATTTCTATTTCACTTTTGAAAAGGCAGTGATGCCATTTTTGATGTGATATTGTGATGTTAAGATTTGTTGGTATGCATGCAAATATAAATGTTTCGGTGCTAGATATGTAAATACATAAGAATTGTGGTATGTACTTATGTGTCCCTATAATTTAGCATCCTCAATAGGCAGCATAACATACCAAGTCTTATTTCAAGATAACAAACCCATTAAACATCCATTTAACTCCCATGAGATTCAACAAAGGATTTAGTTAAAGATTATAAATGCATTGAATTTACCATCAATTATCAATAAAATAATGCTAGAAATGCAATATAAAGCAATAATAACATCATTTAATGGTAATGGGCCCATTATGAATTAATCCATAACTATAATATAATGCATTATCAAGTTAGCTCATAAATAATGACATGGTTGTGTCAAGTAAAAAATACAAGATAAAAATGATACCATGCAATCATAACAATTGATCGTGTTATGAGTATATTCATTTATTGACAGAAGTTAAATTATGACGTTGAGTTTTCTAACGTACTTGTACAATAATTCCTTTGTTTTGAACTATCATTTTGAACCTCAGATCTTGCCTCCAACAATCATGTAATTAGTTTTAGAGGCATTTCCATACATACCACCCAAGTCCTATGTATTTACATATCTAGCTTCTAAACTTAACTTCTTTGCTTTAAACCACCAAGATCTTTAGTATAAAAAATACCAACCTAGCAACTTTTGAAAAGTGAAACAAACCTTTTCATGCATAGGTAAAGTGGCATTCATGTAAAAGCTACAATTTAGGTGTTAGATATGTAAATACATAGGAATTGAGTTGTATGTATCTAAAATTTCCTTCGTTTTAATAGTTTCAATCAGCAAAGGCATTATAAAAACCACGAACAAAGTGCGGTGGAGAATAATTGGTCCCCAATTGAGTTTCACTGAAAGATCAGATCAATCACCAATTGAGTGGAAGTATGTTATTGCTACAAGTATTATATTTATTTTTCATATATTTTACACTCCAAGAAGTAAACCAAATATTTTCCACTCTAATAGATCTAGTTAAAATAAATTATAAAAAGCAATAAGAAAATTATAGTAAAACAATAGAGTGAAAGCTTGAGAAAAAAGTAGCCCAAAAAATAAAAAAATTTTGCATCCGGAGTCCGGACGCTCTAGATGCAAGCTACGTCAGGACAATGGATGCAATACATCAGGGGGGGTTTTTTTTTTCTCCTCCACTTCGTCTGGTGTATCGTGTCCATTGTCCGAGGTAATATTTTTTCCCCAAAAAGACCACCCTACAATTAAAAGGATTCATTTAGGAAAGCTACAAAAAGGGCAACAAAACTGAAAACAATTCTTGTTTCTTNCTGCCCAAAAAATTGAAAAATATTGCATTTGGAGTCTGGACGCAAGCTACGTTCGGACAACGGATGCATTACACCAGGGGCGGTTTTTTTTTCCCCCTCCGCTTCGTCTAGTGTATCGTGTCCATTGTCCGAGCGTAATATTTTTTCCCCAAAAAGACCATCCTACAATTAAAAGGATTCATTTAGGAAAGCTACAAAAAGGGCAACAAAACTGAAAACAATTCTTGTTTCTTTTTTGGCCAAAAAATACCACAATTTTGGTGATTGACCACAAATTCTCAATTATTATATTGACAACATTAGCAAAACAGAGTCTTTACATCTCCAAGCACCATGAGAAGTAAAGTTACAAAATTGCAGTCATCCAATCAATTGAAAATGGCTGCAATTTTTAATCTTTTTATTTTTCCAAACCATTAGTTTTGAAAACATGTAAATAGAACCAATCCCAGCCCCAAAGTGGATTGAAAGTCTGAATTTGTAGCTTTCACCCTTCAGTTATCATGNTGCAAATTTCAAAAAAAAAGAGAAGAAAAATTAGGGTGGATGGCTAACCTCTTGTGCAAGTTCTTAAAGATGCACTAATTGCATTTGTGGCAGAAGCGCAACTTAACTGTTAAAACCTATAGCATTTGGTTTCTACTCAAATATGGGTATTAGAGTGGGCATTTATTCCTTATTTTACATTTGAAACAACTCCTAAATCATATATATGCATGAGGTATTTTTAATAAATTAGGTATGAAGCTAAAAGTATAAATAAAATATTGGTGAGCTTAAGTAAAATCTATAGGTTTTGATGCGTTACATATATGTCCTAAGGAAGCAAATAATACTATCTTAGTAACTTTATTTATAAATTTTTGTTCTTTTACCAATGATTTAGACAAAGATAGAGCATCTTGTAGATACCACCTTACATACATACCACCTTACTTGTGCATGAAAAGGTGTATTCCACTTTTTAAAAGTTAAAAATGTGTTATTTTTTATGTGATATGAAAGATATGAGTGGTATAAATGTAAAAAATAAAATATAAGTTTTAGATATTAAATACATAGGAATTAGTTGGTATGTATGTAAATGCCCCTTAACAAAAAGGCAGATCTAACTGCCGAGATAACCCCTACTCTATGTAACAAATGTACTTACTCGACAAAACAAATTTGCATTAATTGTATTACCTTTGTATCATATCTTACACAAATCTCGAGCTCTATTGGCCTTTGCTTCTTTCTTCTTCCTCACAACGAGTAACTCTTTTTACTGTCTTATTTTATAGTTCTAGATAAAAATGTCAAAATGGTCCCTAAACTCTTTGCAAAGGTTATTTTAGTCACAGAGTTTATAAAAGGGTCATTTACATACATAGCACAAAATTCTTGCATATCTCACACCAAAACTTTCATATTTACACACACAGCAAGCACTCAATACTTAGCATAAAAAAATTAACATGATTAATCTTTTTAAAAGTCAAATACAACTTTTCATGCATAGGTTTAAAGCACCAAAATGTCATGTTTGTAAATAGAAGTTTAGGTGTGAGATATGTAAATACATAGGAATTGTGTGCAACATATGTAAATTTGTCTTTATAACATTGTTAATTTAGTACTTCAATTTTTTAATATGAGTTAAAATAATCCTAAGTGAGAACTAATTCAACAATTTTATAAACTTCGGGATTAAAATTACCCGATGTAAACAGTTAGACGATTATTTTGGCACTTTACTCAATAGTTTTACTACTTAAAAGTCACCGCAAATGCTATACTACTCATGTAATTGCCATCCTTGATTCACATGAAGGTTGATACTAAGATTTTTGTATGTCAGATTTATCTCCAGGACAAGAACCGCTGGACTGGAACAAAAGGATAAAGATTGCTTTGGGCTCAGCCATGGGGCTTGCATATCTACATGATGCAGCCGATCCGCCTGTTATTTACCGCGATCTAAAATCTGCAAACATATTGTTGGATGAGGATTTCAACCCAAAGCTTTCTGATTTTGGACTCGCTAAGCTTGCACCAGTGGGTGATAAGACCCATGTTTCGACAAGGGTCATGGGAACTTATGGCTACTGTGCTCCTGACTACGCCATGAGCGGCAAGCTGACGGTGAAGTCGGATGTATATAGTATCGGTGTCGTACTTTTGGAACTGCTTAGGGGGCAGAAAGCATACGACTTAACTCGGAAATCAGGGGAGGAGAATTTGATCACATTGGTTGGTATCTTACATTCGTTCCATCAGTCTTTTTTATATA
>JXCR01149081.1:1501-22131 GCA_002079205.1 Phalaenopsis hybrid cultivar
TATATATATATATATATATATATATATATATATATATATATATATATATGCATTACTATTTTATTTAATAAGTGTTTTATAGATTAGGACATAATAATCCTACACAATTTTATATATCATAAATTAAAATAAATAGTGATATTGGAGAAAAATTTGGAATCGAATAAAAAAAATGAAAAGTTGCGATTTTGGCCACTAGCACCGACGACGCCCACTAAACTGACCATGGCGCCGACAACGCCATCGGGAGCACCGACAATGTCGATATTAGTTTGACAGTTCAGGATAAATTTTGGCAGACTTTGGTGGGATTTTGGTCCGTAATAACTATCGGGAGGTGTTTTTAAAGTCCTAAAAACTGCCTTAGACGACTAGAAACTACCTATTTTTGAATTTTATGGCTTCCAATTCTAGAAATACTTCCAGGTATGAAGTTTTTAATAGAAGAAAGTTTATCAGTTTTGACGTGCAGAGAGTATACGGCAAAGTTATTATGAATAAGAGATTGATCAAGGAGAGAGGACTTGTCAATCATGGATTGATTAATCCAAGTTTTTCGATTGATAAAATCATTGTATAAAGATGATGGGAAGTTCTGTGCTACACTACTACTGCAGTTGTTGTACCAGTGCTGAAGGAATTCTATGTCAAATTACATGGAATTACCCAAGGACTAGTCTTCGTACGAGGTAAAGCTGTACCATTTACTCCTACACGAATTAATGAGTTGTATATGATAGAAAACGTTCTAATCAATCATTATACAAATTTTATCCCTACAAGAGATTTGATGCAAGATGTCTATAATTTTCTGATGGATGAAGTGATATTTGGGAAATGTGAGATGAGGGATATGTTAGTTTCTCTACTTCATCACTTAATCCAATATCGAAGCAGTGACATTTCTTCATTTCTGCAAAATTACTTTCTACAATGAAGATTAGTAGAGTCACCAAATAAAGTGTTATTTTAAATTATTTCATTCAAATGGAAAAACCCATTGATGTAGGATCTATCATTTTTAAATATGTTTTGGGTATAATGAATGGGCTGATTTATGGACTTGGGCATCCTTCCATAATTTTCCTACTTTGCAGTCTATCTCAAGTTCCATATGAAAGTTGGGAAAAAGTTTTATTATCTTGGGAGCCCATGATTCCTATTGATGATAATTATGTTGGGAATGGGAATTAAGCATTAGATACTATCTTGGATCATTCATCACATGCTTCAACTCCATTGATGCCACCAACATTTGGAAGTTCACTTGCTTTGGAAAAGAAATTGAAGAAAATTGAATGAGAACTTCAAAGTATTACGAATGCAATAGGAGATCTTAAGTACCTTTTTGATCAACTAGATTGGAGGATGAAGGAGAATTTTGATCATACTGGAACAATTGAAGCTAGATTGGTTGGATGTTCAAGGAAAAATGATGGATCAAAGAAAATTTGACTGATCAATTCCCGTATCAACCCTTCTACACTCTGTATGTTCATTACCATTCTATGGGGGATTTTAGAGGAGGAGAAAGCACTGAAGAAGAGACAGAATAACTGAAGAATTTAAACTCTCTAGTAGTTAAAAATGCTTATGTATTTAATGTTATTCTGTGGATTTGATTTAGTTTGCTTTCCTTTAAAATTATGAACTTTGATTGCCTGTATAGTTTTGTGTCAGCGTTTAGTGTTGTGGCTTGATTTCGACGCTGATTTATAATTTAGTTTGCTATATGAGTGTAAAAGTGTGATTAGAAAAATGTATTTGTAAAAAGTGTATTTTCATATATAAAAGATAGTTTGTTGTTATTTGTGAAAATGATTGTTCGTAAAAATATTTGTTTGTTAATTATTGTTAGATAAACATTTATGTTCAAAAATACTAAAAAGACTTTCGAGTAAATTGAAAAAAAATTGAAAATTGTGAAAGTCTGAAATCGGAATTTTTAGCCTTCAATGACGATGGCGCTGGCATGGGCGCCGACAGTGCCCTAGACCTGAGAACAGCCTAAAACCCTTAAAATTCACGATTTGCACAGTAAAAGGCCATTTTTACCCTTTGAGTCACATTAAACCTCCGATTTTTGCACCTATGGCTTGCATTTGCTCGGATTTGGAGCGATTTCAAGGCAAGGAACTTCGGATTTCATTTTCTCTAGGTAAAAGCTACACTTTAAACTAAAAGTTTTAGATTTTCACCAAGGATTTATGTCACATTGCCGTGATAAAAATATTTTGGAAATTTTTAAGAGATTTTGAAGAAATCCTTTGGTGAAGAACTCTTACTTATTAGATTTAAGTTTAAAGAATTTTACATTATGATTTTTAGAATTGTGGGAATTTATTCAAATTTTATCAAATTTTCTTAGATTTACCATGGCCCCGAGAATGAGCAAAGGAAAAGGAAAAGTAGATTATGATGAACAAAAATTTGTCAGCTTCAGAGCTAGTGCTCGATTTAATAGTCTACTTGAAAATAAAAAAAGTAATTCTGAATCATGGATTTAAAAATCTGGTAAGAGAAGTCAAGCGATTAATCAATGCTCGACAGTGGGAAAATTTCTGTTACTTTACTGTCAAGGCTATTGTTAGTGTAGTGATGGAGTTCTACGGAAGTTTTACAGAGGCTACTGATGATTTTGTTTTTTTTCGTGAGAAAATGGTGAAGTTTACTCCAAGTAAGATTAATGAATTTTATCAATTAGAAGTTGCGTACACTTGTCAATATAAATCATTTTCTGTTACAAATGAGGCCTTTGATGAGATTATTTCATTTCTTACTAATGGAAGAAGAACCTGGAAAGTGAAAAATGGAGTTAAGGTAAACATTCCTCTTTCTATGCTTAATGTAGTATCTAAGTCCTGACACTACTTTATTTCTGGAAGAATGATACCGAAAAGTCATCATTGTGAGGTTACAGAGGATAGAGCCATCCTGAAACACTGTATGCAGGAGGTGATGAGGATAAATGTAGGCTCTATTATTTATATGAACACTAGATCTATTGCTTTGGGAGAGACCACTAGTGGATTAACACACCCTGTCCTGAGCTTCACACTCTGTGAATAGGTAGGAGTTGATTTTAGACCTGAGGAGGAGAGAATTTAGCCTCTAAAACCTATTGGGCCTGCCAATATAAAGACATATGAATCTCATGTTGGATGGAGGTATGGAAGTAAGACCAGTGATATTCCTTCTACTTTGAGGACCCCTACATCTAGTGACCCAACTTTTCGAGAACTATTAGACCATATGATGATCCAACATGGAGATATCTTGAGAATGGATCATATAATGGAAAACATGGAGGCCAGAAATGCTCACACTAATGATTTTATTTTACAAAAGTTGGAATATGATGCTGCCTATGATGATGCGATGGTCAGATATATGAACGGAGATCATTCAATTCAGTTTCCTTGAATGTGGAAGAAGAAGATGATGATGATTGGTGATTTGTAGTTTGATCTTTCTTTTAGTTTATGTTTGATTGTACTTTGTTATTTTATTATTTGTTTTTGTTATATTGTTGAGACTGTCTGTTGTTAGATTTTGAGACTCTGTTTTGTTGTGTTATCAATTGTAGAATTGTAAAACTGTCTGTTATTTGAAATTCAGTTTAGTTCTGTTGTTAATTTTAGTATTTTGTTAAATGTATTGTAATTAACTCTTTCTTAGCAGATTTTATATGTATTATGTGAAATTTAATGTTTTAAGTTTTGTAGTTTTTTATATAGCACCTGCAAAATTTTAGAGTTAAGTTTCAAAAATCAGAACATTTAACAAGTAAGTCTTTTCTTTATGAATTTAATATTTTCATTCACTCTTTATTTTTTTTTCAATTCTTCATGCAAATCTTTTAAAATTTTAAGTTTGGGGGGAAAGAAAACTTTAAAAAAAAAAGCCAAAAAGAAACTTAATTTTATTTGTCCTCACTTAGCTATATTTTCAAAAACTTTAAATTTAACATGACATTTGGTATTAGAGGTTAACTTTAGATAACTATATTTATGTTTCAAATATATAGTAAGAGATTCAAATTTTTGGTATAATAGAATAAGACTACGTTTTTCTATTTTAAGTAAAGAAATTTGTATTTTTGAAGTGTTAGAAATCTTAGAGATTAATGTAAAAAGAAAAGAATTAAACTTTATGAAATCTTTAAACTAGTATAAATTTGTTATGTGAAGGAATGTGAAAGGTTTTTAACTTTAAGAGGAGGATAGTAAAGTTCAAAATCATTAAAAGCTATCCAAATATAGTAATTTCACATAGAAAAGAAAAAGAAAAGAAAAGAAAAAGGATTGAAAATGATCCAAAAAAGAAAAAGAAAAAAAAAAGATGTGAGGAGAAGCTTGAGGAAATGCCTAATTAAAAATTTGCTTCACTTGAATCAACTTAAGGAAGAAGACTTGACTACATTTTCTAAACTCTTATTTGAGCCTTAGTTTATTTACCAATAAAGTTTTATGAAGTTATTTTTCATATGAATATTCTAAGTGACTTTAATATGATAATTTACAGTTTTTCTTGAAAAGAATAGAGAATCAGAAAACTTAGACTTGATTACTAAATATTGTTATACATTTAGTATTAACAGGAGTTGTTTCAAAATTTTCTTAAGCTATGATAATATGTTTAGTAGACTAAAATATGGAAATCTAGAAGTTAAATTCTTTGCCATAAGTCATATTTTTATGTAGTAGAGGATTTACTTGAAGACAAGTAACATGTAAGTTTGGGGGATTTTGATACACCAAAAATATATGCATTTTTAGACCCTCTCATTTTTTGTGATACTGCACTTTAATGGAAGGTTTTTTTTTTTCTTATAGGTAGTTGATTTTTATGACTTGAAGCAAAAAGGAAGTAAAAAAGGATGGAATTTGGAGTCAAAATGGCGTTTTTGAAGAAATACTCAGTGTGACGGCGCAAACTTACAGAACATATGATGGATTTTACTCAACACCAACGACGCCAGAAGCATCGCTGAAGGCACCTTTTGATAGAGAGGGAGAATTTATTTAAATATTCTCTGGCGCCGACGTCGCCAAAATGGGCGTCGACAATGCCAATGTCGGTTCAGACCCTGCTTTAGAAGATTCAACGAATTTGAACCTTTTTTGAAGAGTTTTTGATGCACCTATTGGAGAACAGACTCTAGGCTCTATTTGGGGCCAAAATCGTTTAGAAAAGGCGCTCCTCCTCATTCCTCCTTGCTCACTTTTTCCACACCTCGCCTCCATAAACTTTTTCCATCTTCATTCCACCACCATTCAAGAGTCTACTAGTGATTTTTCTTTAAGAGTTTAGAGTTTTTGCGGTGAGATTAAGTGTGAATTCTTCTCTAAGGGTGTTGGAGAAGGAGAATAGTGAGAGATTTTTTCTTCCTACATTTCCTAGAAAAGGCTACAAGGGATTTTCTTTGAGAAAGAGTTTCAGATAAGTGTTATTTGTTTATTAGTGTTGTATGAACTTTCTTTTATATATGAAATTTGTGCTTTGTTGGATCTTTCTAATGAAGTCTGAGTAGCTTTCTTTATCTTTCTCCCTACTCTGAGATATGATGAAATGAAGGGATAATATGGATGTGCCAATATTGAAATATAAAATAAATTGTGATGATTTTTCAACTCCAAACTTAATTTACTTTTTGATCTGGCCAATTGAATTGTTTGTGATGATTTTTCAACTCCAAACTTAATTTACATTTTGATCTGGCCAATTGAATTATTAAAATATGTTGTGAAACATATGATCAACTCCAAACTTAATTTACTTTTCGATCTGACCAATTGAATTGTTAAAATGTGTTGTGAAACATATGATCTGGGAAATGGAGTATGAGTTATATAAAAGAGTGAGGATGAAAATTGATTCCATGAAGGATTATTTCATTCATGCAATTAAGTGTAAATAAATAGGGAAATATACATTGTTGGGTGTTGGAGATTTTAGGTTATCATACTAAAATCCCTAATTCGATCTTAGTGTTTAAGAATAAAAGCTAGAGTTAGCATTCAGGTGAAGAAAAGTGAGAGCTCTAAAGTGGGAGCCAGTATCCTTCTTGCCTGGCCACGGATTTAGGGACTAAACTTGGGATTAGCAAATAATTTTCTATAACACTGTATCAGGGTAGAGAAATAAAATTGCTCCTATTTGACACAATACATATTAAAACCATTTATCTCAACTCATTTTACAAAAATCTCATTATAGTGGGAAAGTTGCTTTTTCACATAAGAAAATCTTCATCACATAAACATAGTTACATAGTATTATAGTTCAATAGTTTAGTAGTTACTTTTTTAAACTTTGCATTTCAGTTTTGTTAGCATCTTACACATTCAAAATTAGTTATAGTAATTTTGTTTGATTTTTATGAATTTCCTAGTTAATTTATCATTTCAAATTTAAACCTTCCCCGTGGGATTGATATTCATGGCTTAAATAGAAAGTCCTTTATTACTTGATAACAATACGTATACTTGCGTAGAATCTCAACATTAATTGCTTAAATTTCTTAATCATAACTATTACGTCAAGCTTTTGGCACTATTACATAAAGGAGTCAAACTTATATAAATTTTACGCAACTATATTTCACTGGGATCAAAAACATGAAATCTTATAATATTTCTTCAAATATCACCCATTAACTGCTAGCATGGGCCTTTTGCCACCAAAATCCATTAACTAGTAAGATCCTTTTAAATAGTCATTCTTTAAGATAAATGGTCCCTCCCAAGTTGGTTCAAACTTTCCACCTATCATGTTGTGTGCAAGGATAGGCCTCTTGAGGACAAGTATGAGTTCACCTACAATGAACGTCCTTGGGCGGACCTGTTTATAATGGGCTTGGATCATCTTTGCTTGATAAAGTTCTAGATTCTACCGTGCTTCTAATTTTTTCCTTCAAGAATTTCTCATTCTGCAAGTTGGAGCTTGACATTGTCTTCAACTGTAATGTGGTTCGCGATGGTGACTCTTAGAGACGGTAGTTGAACTTCCAACGGAAGTATGACATTGGACCTGTACACAAGGGCATATGGTGTACACTGAGTAGGAGTTGTTAACATTGTCTGGTAGGTCCACAAAGCTTCTAATTACTTCTCGTATCATCCCTTCTTATTTTCATCTAATATTTTCTTCAAAATTTGTGCGAGCATCTTATTTAAGGCCTCAGCTATGCTGTTTGCTCTAAGGTAAAAAATCAAGGAATACCTCGAATATATCTCATGTCATTTGACAAAGTTGTTGATTTTGGGGCTCTTGAAGGCTGGCCTATTATAGGAAACAACTCTGATCAGAACACCAAAATAGTAGACGATCTCACTCTTGAAAAATTGAAGAATGTAGTATGTTGTAACCTCTCATAATGACACTACCTCTTCCCACTTAGACAAGTAATATGTGGCTGCGAGAATAAATTTGTGTCCCTTCAAATATGGAGGGTCTATCAGACCTACTATATCCTTGCTGCAACACTCAAATGGCCACCAGGCGACAGTTGGGTGTAGCACATTCGGAGGTTTGTGCAAGACCACACCATGCACTTGAAATAGATGACACTTTCTTGCTCTATTAATGGAATCTGTCAACATTGTTATCAAATAATATCTGAGTCTCTTAATTTTCATCTTCATTTTTCGATTTGACTGGTGAGCACCACATAATATGACATGTACTTCTTTGATGATATCCTGTGCTTCTGCTCTGCTTAGATATCCCAACCACATCTGATCAAATCACCTTTTGTAGAGGACATTACCTACCAAAGATACAACATAACTCTTCTCAATATATGATATGCTTCTGACTTGCATTTGGTAGTCGTTCTGTTTGCAAGTATTCTTTTAATGACATATTCCAATCTTCAGTATTTTTCGCTACTGCAGCTACTATCTCTTCTTCTTTTCTAAGCTTCTGTAGACTGTCGAGGTCAATCTTCGACAAAACATGGACTCCTTATACTGTAATATCAATGGAATCCTCTGGTGGACATGCCAATTCCTTAGCAAGCTTAGCTAAAGTGTCGGCATGGGTGTTATCTCCCTAAGGAATACTAAATAATGTTACATTGTGGATCTTTTCTAACAATTTCACTCGTTATATTTTATTAATCTTGGCTTTAAAATCTTGTACTTTCTGGGAAATTGTTGAATGACGAGTTATGATTTGCCATATATGGCAATGTATGTTTTATCCATTGATATTTCCAACTCCAATCCGGTAATCAATGCCTTATATTCTTCTTCATTATTCGTGCATAGTTCTACCAAGTGGTAGAAAAAACTTAACATTCCTTGGTCCGGTGTAACAAAAATCAGACCAATCTCTGCTTTCCCTGGTATGACCTATGACTCTCTATAACCATTTATTCTTTATGGTTGACGAACCTCCATCGAAATACATCTCCTAATGCTTGGTGCTAGAAGATTCCACTTATAGTATCCGCTCATCTGGTAGATCATCGTTGAGAGGCGGCCCAGCTAGAAGTGGGTGTGCTACTAGAAAATCTACTACAATCTACCCTTTGATAACACAAAGTGGTACAAAAGTTATGTCAAATTGTAATAAAATCATCGACCACCTTGCTAAGCATCCAAAAAGTGTTGGTCAAGTCATCAAAAATTGCAACGGACTAACTTTCAAAATAAGGGTGATCTTATGAGAAAGCATATAATTCCTGAGCATATGGGCGGTGAAAATTAAAGTTAGATAATGCTTTTAAATAGGAAGATATTTTACCTCCACCGGTATTAGACGTCGACTCAAATAATAGAGCGTGTTTTCCTTACCCTCGTCATTGACATGAGCTAACAGAGCTCCAAGGGAGTCATCTAAGGCTGCGGTATAATGTATCAATGGTTTTCCTGGGATAGAGGTTGCTAAAGCAGGAGGTGTCATTAAATACTGCTTAATGTTTTGAAAGTCCCATTAACATTTCTCTTCCTAAATGAATTTGGTGTACTTTTAAATTAATACTGACAAGGGCTGGCACCTTCCTGAGAGATTTGATATAAAGCATCTTAGTTAAGCCAATTTATCTTGAAAGGATCGTAGTAGTTTCAAGGTTTTAGGAGGTGGAAATTCTAAGATAGCTTTAATCTTATTTGGGTCAATCTTGATTCCTTGATGACGGACAATGACTCCAAGAAATTTCCCAGAGGTGATGCCAAAGTTACACTTTAAGGGATTCATCTTAAGGTTATATTGTCGTAATCATTCAAATACGATCCTCAAATCATACAAGTGGTCTATTCATTGTTTGATTTTGATGATCAAATCATCCACATAACACTCAACTTGGTTGTGGATGAGGTCATTAAATATCGTCATCATAGCTCATTGGTAGATTGCTCCAGCCTTCTTCAACTCAAACGGCATCACTGTGTAGCAAAAGATTTCAATTGGTGTTCTGAAGGTTTGTAAGTGTCACGTATTCTAGAGCCCTCTTAATCTGATTGTATTTTGATGATCTATCCATGAAAGATAATATCTCATGTGTCAATGCGATGTCCACCATTAACTCTGGTATTGCTAGTGGGAACTTATATTTTGGACATGCTTTGTTTAAATCCCTGAAGTCAACACACACACAAATCTGTCCATTCTTTTTCTTAACTGGAATGATGTTGGCTAACCATGTGGGGGTATTGCTCCTCCTACACAAAGCTAGCATCTATTAATTTCTTCGCCTCAGCAATCACTTGTTTCTCTATTTCGAGGCACATTCTTCTAGGAGCTTATTTTACTAGGGTTATACTCTCGTCCACTCCAAGCCTATGGACTGCAACTTCTGAGGACAATCCTAGCATTTTATCATATCTCCAAGTGAAGCAATCCTTAAATTCTGATAGTAACTTGATTAAATCTGAAGACCCCTCTTCGCTGAGTAGTGAACTTATGAATGTTAGTCGTGGCTGCTCCTCAGTCCCAAGTTAACTTCCTTCAATTATTCAACTATTGACTTAATTTCCTCTTCAAACTCTGGCAGAGCATCGTCTATCGGAGAGTCTTCAAAATCATCCTCCACATCGATACCTCTTCTAATTTTCTTGTAACAACCATGAAAAGTTCTAATTATTTAATCGGTCTTATCGTACCAAATCTGAGACCCTCTTTCGAGTTGAGAGTTCAACCTTTAACATACCACAATTTCTCAAAAAGTTGTAGTTTATTTTTCAAAATTTGCTTTGACACTTATCCCTATTGAATTAATTTTTGCACACAATGGAAAAGTAACTAAATGGTAATCCCATTAATTTATTACAATCATCCTCTTCTAAATTTTCATGAATTTCAGAACTAGTAGTAGGAGAAGCATAGTAAAACTTGATCGATTTCAAA
Organism: Phalaenopsis hybrid cultivar; assembly: GCA_002079205.1. Lineage (NCBI taxonomy): Eukaryota > Viridiplantae > Streptophyta > Magnoliopsida > Asparagales > Orchidaceae > Phalaenopsis > Phalaenopsis hybrid cultivar. The sequence continues at coordinate 11,855 of JXCR01149081.1, forward strand.
CCAACAACCTGGACTCCCTTAACCTCTAAAATCTCAACCTTTTGAGGGTGAATCAGAGTAAGGGTCATGGCCTGCACGTAACGATTGATTTGATCATACATTGACTCATATTCACCTTTCTCCACATCTTTCATGGAAATCTCAAACTGTGGCTTCTTCTGTTTCATCATCATTGTCTCTTCATCGCACTCATCTTCATTAGAACTTTCCTTCATGTCGATGCCGATGGTCGGCTTTGTCCATTCAACAATTATGTTGGTTCTTCCTCGTCGACTTCCCTGTCCTCGATCTCGGATGCATGGGCTAAAAGAACTTCTGCCAACTCGTTAGAATAAGTGGAAGTAGATTGTTGAAGTGGAGTTGAATGATCTTGGTCTTGTGACCCTTTTGAATCTTCCACCTTATTTGACACAACTTCTTGGGAAAAGATAGTCTTTTTCGTAGGGGCGTAATTGGTGGCATCTTCGTGGATGCCTACTTGATGAACTGAGAATGGCTGTAATCCCCCTTTGATGCAATATTCTTGTTCCTCTTTATAATACTTGGGGCACTGGTGTAGAGATGATGGAACCATGTTATGCTCATAAATCCATGGTCAACTAAGCAAAGCATTGAACGAAGTTTCTACATTGATGATATAGAATTTAACAGTTGTTGCTAGCTCTCCAACCTTCATTAATAGTGAAAATGATCCCAAAGCTCTCTCCCCTTTCTAGTTAAATTCTCATAACACTCCTGAGCGTCAATATCTAAATATGCTAATGTCCATAGACTCATCAAGTTGAGTGACGCTCTTGAATTTACCAAAACTTGGGAGAGCACAAATCTGCTGATGTTGACAAAGATGTAGAGTGGTCTGTTATGATCAGTAATACCAAGCAACAAGTTCTCATCGGTGAAGGTCACCCTTTGTTATTCCTTTAATGAACAAACTTCATTTGAGGAAGTGTTGGCCAACTGAGCTATGCAAATTTCTGGATCAGTTAGGGTCGTGATCAGAGACTCTCTCATCTCCTATGACAGGATCAAAGCGTCATAGATGCGTAGTTTGGCTGGCAACCTCCTAAGATGAGCTAGCATGTTATAATTCACTTTCAAATGGCCTCTAGTTTTTACTTGATTATGCATCTCTTCCGATTGTGGAGGTGGAGGCGGTTCTTCTCTAGTGACTATTTTCTTTCCTTTATCCATTGAAGATGTACTTGAGGGTAATACCTTCCCACTTCCTAAATTTATTTCTATAATTTCGTCCTCTTTTAATGTTGTAGCCAATTATTTTGGTGTCATTTTTGAATCTGAAAAATCCAAGTTGATCGCTATCGGTGTCCCTTGATACTCGAGGACTGGCTCCTCACTCCCAAAACTATAGTAACTAGTGTCATTGAAATTTTCTTCATTCTCATTAACATGTTCATCGGACTTAAGTATGATTTTAGGATCAGTTTGGGAATAAAAAGTTGGGGTTAGATTGGTTACATTCAGTTACATTATCACTAGAGATAGTTAAAGCATAGCCGAAATTGTAATCATTCTATTCAAAATACCCCGGAGGGGAAACAAGATAGTCATACACGGTCAGCAGTTCGAGGAATTTCTCTCCCGAATCTAAAACAACCAAACTAACAGAGGTAGTCCCTATCATATCCCTCACACTATTGGTTTTTGATTCATGCACAATGTCATTCTTCTTCTTCTTCGGCTATGACGACTTCTCCAGTGTGATCTCCATCCCTCGCCCAGCAGGCTATAAAATCTGAATGGCTGTTTATGCTAATGCAGTTTGAATCTGATCGAGTATCTTTATGAATGATCTGTTCCAAACTACAACTAACAAAACTTATCAAGTTCTGACGGCTATTGAGAACCTTGACGAGACTGCTCAGCCTAAATTCACAAAGTTGTTTTCTTATCAACTATTGCTACTGTCCCAAAATTTTTCTCAAATTTTCTGTCTGCTCTGGACTGCTTAATCTTTTCCAATGTTTCCATATGCTTAACTTCCTCTTGCAAGCTGCTGGCCTTGCCGAGTAATTTCTCAAATGACTTCATTATGAGTCCCTTAAACATGAAAGCTACTGGTCCATGAATGTTTTAAGTAGAATCTCAATCACATGTTGTTCTTGTAGCTGGGGTTCACACTTCATGCTCAAGTTTCTCCACCTCAAGATATAGGTAGCCAAGGTCTTGTTAGGTTTATGTCTTTCCACTATGAGATCTCCTATGGTGACATGGTACTGTGCTCCGGCAAACCTCTTCACAAACAAATGCTCCAACTCCACAAATGTTTTCATTGATCCATTGAGCAAATCAACATACCAATCAAATGTTATCCCTGATCAATTGCTGACAAACAGGCAGAACAATAATGCTTCATTGCCTCTACATTACAACAACTGGCTTTAAAGTGAGCTATATGCTAATGGGGATTTCTGGTTCCATCGAACGTCTTGAGTTTTGGTGACACAAAGCCCTTGGGGGTAAGGCAAAACATCAAATTCCTTCGGGTAAGGTCTACCCTTTGAAACTGATGTTCTACCCTTAGACTAGGCTAAGGCATCCCTTACTTGTTGTTCAATCATCTTATTAATTTCTTCTCTGATACCAAATTCGGGACTGAATCCTTTCTATTGCAATTTATCTTTACTGACAGAAACGACCTCCCTTCTATCATCTGTAATATGCACAACCTCAGGTTGATTAACCTCTGGTGAAGCTAATTGCTGTGATTGGGATTGTCCATGCACTATAGCCATGACAGTCATAATGGCAGTCATCTCTTCCATTCTATTCTCCATTCATATGATTTGTTCATCACTTAGATGAATGTCCCTCAAAATTCATCCACAACGTTCTCCTCATCGGAGAGTAAAGCATCACACACAGATGTAGCAGCCCTAGTTTCAACTAAATTAATCTCCATGAACTCTTCATTCAGATAATCTATAAAATCAAAATCTTCTTCATCATCATCAAAACTTACTCCTCACTCTTTAGCCAATTATGCAATCTTGGCTCTGAGTTTCTCTACTTTTTCTTTGATTGCCTTCTCCTAGATCTTGAGATCTCGAGGTATCTCTTGAACATCATCCTGCTATATGGCAGACTCGGTAACGGTGCTAAAAACTTTGAGAACATCGAACCTATGCTTCATTCCACAAAACTGCCCCATGGGCTCATCAGAACACACTGGTGCAACACCCTTGGGTACCCACACTCTCTTCATTGGCGCTGATGCTTTAATATGAAGTACCTTGGATGTGGCATCAATATGTCGAAGAAAATTATGCTCCCCATGGGGTAGACCAAGTACACCGATAATGGGTATATTCCCTTTATCTTTCTTTGGGAAGTCTTCATGGACAATGGTCGTTGGTATCCTTAGACCCGGAGCAACGATGGTAAAATCAGTGACAATTGTAATGCTATCAACACGGCTTCCAAGACAGAATTTGACTGGAACACGGGCTGGAGGAACTTCAACTAATTTTTGGGACTGTCAGATAGATTTGATATCCTTGAACATTTCTTTTTACATCCGGGGTTAGACTGCTCATCTCGCTTGAGCAACTTAGCAATAGTACACCCCTCCTTGGCAGCTAGCCTTTCAAATATTGTACAAACTTTGATGATAGGAGTGGGCCTCTCCCTCACCTTACGATGATCTTGTAGCGACGACAAAGCAACGACAATACTATAGATGTTCTCATCGCTAGTGGTATTTATTAATAGATGAAACCTACTTTCTTATAGAAGAGGGGTAACCTTAGACTACCGAAGTTCCTCTTAGTGAGGAATCTCATCAACAAAGGCTATCTTTGTAGCATGTACCCTGACGACCCTCTAAATCTTTTGGCTTCAATTTCTTCTTTGTGACTTATTCAGCAGCTTAACCCCTGAGCTGGAACCAAATTCAAATACTGGTCACAGAGTAGTGAACCCATCAACTGAATCTTCTTCAATCAAAATTTCCTTTCCTTTAGCAGACAGTTCTGTAGGTACAGTGACAATGAATCCAACAGCAGTAGGTGTAACAATTCTCGAGTAGACATATGCGGGGACAACAGACTTAACGGGTGCCCGAGCAGTAGCAATCTTCACCTTCTTATAAGAAGAGAAATCTTGGAGATAGTTCAAATCAAATTTAGTGGACAATTCTTGGATTTATAGAGCAGCAACCTTCATGACGATGAATGGGGCCTTACCAAGTACGACCTCAAACTCATTGAATCCAGCTCTAAACTTGATTGTTGGTGCAATGTTCTGGGCATTACGGCCGGTAGGCAGGTTGCAGCAGAAAGTAAGAGTAGGGAACACCATCATAGCAGCTTTAAAGGAAAAGTTTTTGAGGGTTAGTATTGTCCATCACTTTGTAATTTCAGTGAGAACACTAAAAATTAACTAAGGTTGTTCTGTGGGCTGGGCACATCCTTTCTTATTTCCATTTTCAAATTAATTATTTTTTGTGATTATAGTTTTAAAGAGTTTTGATTGAAAATTAAATGAGAGTGAAGAAACATAAGAACTTGGCTAAATTCGCAAAATAGCAAACCAAACCCGGAAAATACGAGGAAATGGTGAAGTTTAGGACCCAGTGCAGGACCAACTTCACAACACACATCAACCAGACGGAACTAGTCCACCAACTCACCTATTGGAGATCCAACCCCACACAGAAAGATAAAGTCCTAAAGCACTCTTGAACCTCCCTGTTAAAGGTGATTGAACAGATAGTCCTGAAATCTAAAAGAGTTGATTGTACTTGCTCAAGAAAGAAATAAGCAAAGCATGCCAATGGTACAAGGGTAATCTGGTCCATGAGGGACATTGATACATTACCAATGTATGAAGACAAGATTTTTTGATGATAATTGAGAGAGAAACTATTCCCCAGCGGAGTCGCCAGAAAATTTTCGATCGCCAAATTTGGAAGAAGATATTTGATTTAATATAATATATATTATCTTTTTTTAAGTAATATTTCAACAAAATTAAACCTATCTCATAAATAATAGTTTAAATAAATGAGCACAACACCGCAAATGATGCATCTACCTCAAGGAATAGACACATCACTTGCTAATGAGGCTCAAGTAAAAAAAACTTAAAAATTTATGACATCCATTTTAGTATGTGAACCTTCATGTTGACCGACAAATTCCTCCATCTAATATAAAAGATTTGATAGGGTTTATATTAAGCTAGGTTTTAAAGTTTCCCATAAGTGCAAGCCCCTATATTTAATTATATCTTAAATGACTGAGGTCACCTAAGAGAGTTCTTGACTTAGATAAAAAAATATTATTTTCAAGAATTTTAAGGGGTAGGACTTTTCAAAGATCGGACCAAAGAGTGTCAAATGGGAAAAGCTCAAATTTGGAACATTTTTATTGAATCCAAAGGGAGAAAACTAGGAGTTGTCACAGATCCTGAGGAGAACCTCAATGACTTCCCAAGTTATCCTATGGTTTAGCTCCAATTTAAAAAAGGATATTATTGAATGTTTCATCTTATTAATTACTACCATTTAGGGCTTACATTTGCATGACACAATCATACAAATAGCCTAGAAGATAGAAGGATTTATGTCATAACGAATGACAACCTCAGAATCTTAAAACAAATTAGGGCTAAAATTACACAACTTGATTGTGAAAATGCCTAAAGATAAAGTGAGAATTTATGTTGCACTAGGAAAATAACCTCGAAATCCTATGGGTAATTGTTTAATTGTAAAAAAAAAGATTTGTTATTGTAGATCCACTTGCCGTTGTAGAATGCTGCCCTCGAAGCTACAAGCTCCTCGGTGAAATAATAGTCCTAGGGTCTAAGGTTCAAAAGGTTTAAATGACAAGTTCAGTACAATCAATATGGGGGGGGTTAAAGTTGATTAGAGCGACACTAGTTATGATCCCACGGTTCCCTCATTTTAGTACCACTATTTTCTTTTGAAATTACTTAGCTTAAACGAGTTGTTAAGCTCATTTAAACTAAGGAGATCTCGTTAGCAACCGTGAGTTACCTCATCTGAGGGACTCCCATAAATTTAAAAGGATGTGTTATGAAATTATTGGTTTTGTTGTTTTTGAAAAATGTTATTTAATTTTGAAAAAATGGTTTTGTAATTTTCCATTTTGAAAAAGGTTTTGTAATTAAAGCAAGTACAAGTAATAAGATGCAGCAAAAGAAATTGCATTGCAAAAATGTAAATGCATACCTATCATTTTCTCATACTCTTGCTGAAATGTTAGAACTTGCAGCATATAAAATTATAATTTTGCATAAAATTTAAATAATTTGCAAGAATGGAAAGCAAGAAGACTAGTTGAAGGTGCAGTTGTCGAGTCCTACGTCATAACTTGGTGGGTCCCTAAAGTATTTTTTTAATGGATGATTTTCTTGAACAAAGAGTAATAAATTCAATTGTTCATCAAAGTATCCAAAGGTTCTTAAAACGTTTGGGGCATGACCTTAAATATCTTTTAAAAATACTTCAAAATATTTTAAGTCCATTTGAACTTATTCTATTGTTCAATTAATCATCTAAAGTTAGTTTCAATAAATTATTACACCCCATGCTCAGTAGACCCTGATATTTTAACTTTCCTAAGAGTGGGGTAATCAAACAGTCACTTAATATTTTATTTAAAAGTTATGTGAATAGATGCCCCGCAGGACACAACCAAAACCATTAAGGATTTTATACCCCAAATAAAATCGGGGTTGTCGTGTTTTCAAAATGTTGATTATCATTAATATTATCTCTTCTAAGTCTCATTAAACAATCTTGGATTAAGCTTAGCTCACTACTAAACTCATTAAAACTTCATGAGTAAATTTGTAATTTTAGAAATGTTAAATCAAATGAAATTCAATTGTAAATCAAAGGATCATACTATCATACAGTCACCAATTAAGGTGCTTTCAATGAGTGAATTATTATGTTCCAAAATTAAGCCCACTACCTTAGTATCATCCAACAAAATTAATATTTGAGTCATAACAATTTACAAAATTACAATTCTACCCTTATCATGAAATGGTGGCAAATTTGTTTCTACCTCCTAATCCATTATGTTTCAAACATCCAAAAGGGTTCTCTATGATCAAAATTACTTGTTTACCCTTTGGTTAATCCTAAATTTCAATTAAGGCATCAAAATCCAAAATTACAATTTTATCCCTAGGGCTATCCACTTCATAACTTATCAAATATAACACAAATGAATTTGAAATTTTTATGGTACCTCACTCATGGGTCAATTAATATATCAAAGGATAAAATGTGATTTTTCAAATTTTATTTAATTTATATAATTATTTTAACTCGAAAAAAAGGATTTCAATGATAATTTGTTTAGTTAATCAACGTAAAGTTTTTGCAATTTTATTTTATTTATTATAATTATTTTAATGGAAAATTAATAAAAATACATTTTTGGTATATAAAAATAATAAACTAAATCAAGAAAATTAAGGAAAAAAATTTAAAGGGTCCCACGTAATCAAGGAATAATTAGGAACAATTTGGTTCATTTTTTCATATTTTTGGAATTTTTGATTATTTTCTTAATTGTTTTTAATTCTAAATATAGCTAAAAAATGAACTATTTATTTTAAAAAAAATTATTTTTCCTTGGTGTCCCTAATCATAAGGAATTTAGAAAACCATTTTTCATAATTTTCCTAATTATAGTTACTTTATTATAATTATTTTAATGCAAAATATCATTTTGCTTAGAAAATAGATTTTAGTGCTCAAAATAATTTAAATGTGCTTAAATTTATATAATGAGTTAAAATATTCATTATTTACAGTGAGGAATCATCTTTGTTAATTTTTAAATATTATTTTATTTATTTTAATTTTAGTGAGTTTTTAAGGTTTAATTAACTCTAGTAATGTACATAAACATTAAAAATTAGTTTATATTTTTCCTAAAGTCCTCTGACTATAAGAAACCTACCAAAATAAGTTCCATACTTTTCTAATTTATATTTTAATTTATAAAATTATTTTAATCAAAACAAGAGAATTAGGGTTTCAAAGCTAGAGATGCTCTCTAACCTTGGAAAAATCAAAGACATCCTTATTAACAAGAGGAATTAACCCCTAAAAGTTCAATTCATGGTGATTATTAATACTTTTTTATAATTAAAATTGTCCAGAGGGTACTTAAATAATTAAAAATCAGAGATATGTCAAATAATTATTATTTCTATTCCACATTATTCTCTTCCGTTTGCTGAGTAGCAAAGTGTTTTTCTTTTATTTTTATGATTTTTCTACACAAATTTATAGATTTTCTAAGTTTTTTGTAATTATTTAAATCATTTAAATTTTATTTTCCTACCTATTTGAGTCAGCTGCCAGTACAACATGGGACTTTTTAAAGCTCCACGTGTGCTCTGCCATTTGACGCCGCCACCTGAGTCAGCGCCTCATCAGCCCGCACTTTATGCACCATTCCATCATCTGGTCATCTCGATCATCCACCCAATAAACACAGAAACAGACGTAATTCGTTCACTGTCCCTAAGTGACCTAACCCAATGACCATCCAACTTAAAACCCTAAGATCTCACTCGATACTTAATGAAATTGCATGGGGTTTGTTCCTACACCTTTATCTAGTCTAGAAGAACCTATCTATATGGTCACATGCTCATGAACATTTTAAGATCTATTGGATATTTTGAAGGACGATTGAACTTATTATATTTTTGTTCAAGGAAATCATCCACTAAGATCTTTCAGGACTCACTAAGTCATGGTTTGAGGTTTTGGTAGCTACACCATCTACACTTGCAATTTATTTAAATTTCCTGTAAAATTATATACATGTTGCAAAAGCTAATCTTTCAGCGGGAATGCTGAGAAGATGACAAGTATGCTTTTACAAAGTTATTTAATTTCTGTCATTTTACTTTTTGTAATCTAATTTTGCTATAAAATATTATAACTGCTTAATTGTGCACTTTACTTTACTTGCAAAAATCAAAACCATTTTCTAAAAAATAATCAACATTTTCAAAAATCTAAATCAAATTCTTTCAAAGGTAACCATAAATCCTTTGAAATATCACTAAACTTAAAATGTTCTTTTGAATTTATGGGAGTCCCTCGGATGAGGTAACCCATGGTTGTTAACGAGATCTCCCCAGTTTAATTAAGTGTAACAACTTGTTTAAGCTAAGTAAATTCAAAAGAAAATAGTGGTGCCGGAACGAGGAAACCGTGGGATCCTAATTGATGTGCTCTAATCAACTTTAACCCCCCCATAACATTAAAACTTCTGGTAAAACCTTTTGGACTTTAGATTTTAAAACTGCTACTTTGTCGAGGAGCTTGGAGTTAACTTCGCGGGCAACAATCTACAACAACATGAGGATCTACAACAACACATCTTTACTTATAATTAAATAAATAAGCCATAAGACTTCAAGGTCATCTACCTAGTGCAAGATAAATCCTCACTTTATCTTTAGGCCTTTATATAGCTCTGCTATAAAATTTAAGCCCTAACTCGTCTTAGGTTCTGAGATTGTCGTTTGGTACAACCTAAATCCTCATATCTTTCAGGCTATTTGAATGACTATATCGTGCAAATATAAGCCCTAATTAATAAAATTGGCAGGATATAACATTTAAATAATTTTTTTTTTCTCGAAACTGAATTCAAACCATAGGATAGCTTGGGATGCCACCGAAGTTGTCCTCAGGATTTGTGACAACCCCTAATTCCTCTTCCTTTAAATTCCATGATAATGTTCTAAATTTGGGCCACTCCCCTCTGATACTTCTTTGGTCTGATTTTTAAAAAAGTCTTATCCCTTGAAATTCTTGAAGACAAAATTCTCTGATTTAAATTGAGAGTTTTCTTAGGTGACTTTGGTTATCTAAGATGTAATTAACTATAGGGGTTTGCCCTTATATGAAACTTTAAGAACATAGTTTAATATAAACCCTATTTAATTTTTTATATTAAATAAGGAAACTTGTCGGTCAATATAAAAAATGGTTTTTTGTAGACTTAAATGGGTGTCATAAATTCTTTGGTTTATTTCATTGAACACCACCAGCAAGTGGTGTATATATCCTTCGAGGTAGATATATTGTTTTTGGTGTTATGCACGATCATTTAAACTATTACAGATATGAGATCGGTTTGGTCTCATATTTTAAAAAATTAAAATACTACTTTTTCAAATTATATATATATATATATATATATATATATATATATATATATATATATATATATATATATATATATATA